>CAIGRP010046260.1:0-33785 GCA_903798385.1 Fraxinus cuspidata
CAAGTAGTCCCTAAAAAGTCAGGTGTCACAGTGGTAAAGAATGAAGTATGTGAAATGATTACCACAAAGACAGTGATTGGATGGCGAATGTGCAATAATTATAGGAAGTTAAATGCTATCACTCACAAAGACCATTCCTTTTTCCTTTTTGGACCAAATTTTAAAGGATGTGCCTGACCATCACTTTTACTGTTTCTTGGATGTCTATTCAGGTTATTATCAAATCGAAATAGCCTTAGATGACCAGGAAAAGACCACATTTACTTGTCGTTTGGTACTTAAGCTTTTACAGGATACCGTTTGGACTATGTAATGCTCCTGCTACATTTTAAAGATACATGATAAGCATATTTAGTGATATGGTAGAAAATTGCATAGAAATTTTCATTAATGATGTGACTTTTTTGGGCTTCTTTTGATGCATGCTTGTTGAATTTGGAAAGAGTTTTGACCCAATGTGAGGAAAAATGTGTTAGTTTTGAATTTGGAGAAGTGTCATTTCATGGTACCTTCAGGTATTGTCTTAGGACAAATAATTTCTTCTAAAAGGTTAGATGTTGAGAAATCTAAGATTAAATTAATCTCTAAATTGCCAACACCTAAAACAGTAAAAGATATTAGATCATTTTTTGGCCATGCGGGCTTCTACAGGAGGTTCATACAGAATTTTTCATCTATATCTAGACCATTTTGTAATCTTGTAACCAAAGATGTCACTTTTGAATAGACCTCGACTTGCCAAGAGGTGTTTGAAATGTTGATTGGCAAGCTAAATTCAGCACCCATAATGCACCCACTTGATTGGACATTGCCATTTGAGATTATATGTAATGCAAGTGATTATGCGGTATGTGCTATCCTTGGGCAACGAAGGAAATCTAAGCTTTTTGTCATTTACCATGCTAGTAGAACTCTAAACAATGCTCAAATGAA
Source organism: Fraxinus cuspidata (assembly GCA_903798385.1). Taxonomy (NCBI): domain Eukaryota; kingdom Viridiplantae; phylum Streptophyta; class Magnoliopsida; order Lamiales; family Oleaceae; genus Fraxinus; species Fraxinus cuspidata. Next base: position 934 of record CAIGRP010046260.1, read on the forward strand.
TTACTCCATTACTGAGAAAGAGTTACTGTAGTCTTTGCTCTAGATAAATTTTGTAGTTATTTGATTGGTTCTCCTATTACAATTTTCACATCATTCAGCCCTAAAGTACCTTCTCACAAAGAAGGAGGCTAATGCAGGTTTAATACGACAGATTTTACTTTTGCAAGGATTTGACATCACCATCAAAGATAAAAAAAAAAATGAGAGAAGTGGTGGCAAACCATTTGTCAATGCGAACTTTTGAGGACAACACGAACTCCATACTAATTAGAGATGACTTTCCGGATGAGCATTTATTTTTTGTTTCTTCTCTACCATGATTTTCTCACATTGTAAATTACTTGGCTACAAGTGAAATTTCAGGAGAGTCGTGTACACAAGATAAGAGAAAGTTAATGGTTTAGGTACATAACTTTTATTGGGATGACCTATTTCTATTTAAATATTGCCCTGATCAGGTGTTGAAACGTTGTGTCCCTAATGAGAAAATACCTAGAGTACTCAATTTGTGTCATTTCCAATCATGTGAATGCCATTTTTCAATGAAAAAGATTACTGCAAAAATTCTATAATGTGGTTTTTACTAGCCCAGTTTGTTTAAGGATACTAATGCCTATTGTAGATATTGTGAAAGGTGCCAAAAGTTTGGTGCTTTGCCCCAGCGTAATATGATGCCTTTGAACCCCATTCTAGTGATAAAAGTATTTGATTGTAGGGGAATCGACTTTATGGGACCCTCTTGTCTAGATTTGGCACACCATGAGCTATTATTAGTACATAGGAACATGCTTTTGCAATTATTCATTTGAAGCACTAATGAAAAAGTATGAAATTGTTCATTAAATTTCTACTACTTATCACCCCCAAACTAGTGAACAAGTAGAATTAATTAATAGGAAAATTAAACAAATTTTGGAGAAAACGATAAACCTCTATCATAAAGATTGGTCTTTAGGACTAAATGATGCCCTTTGGGCTTACCGTACAGCTTTTAAGATCTCCTTAGGTATGTCACCTTATAGACTTATTTTTGGACAGCCTTGCAATTTACCCGTAGAGCTTGAACACCAAGCCAATTGGACTATCAATCATATTAACTTTGATCTATTAGAGAGAGGTAAGCTTTGGAAATTTCAGTTGACTGAGTTGGAGGAGTTAAGAAATGATGCGTATGAGAATTCTAAATTCTAGAAATAAAAAAATGAAATCATTTCATGATGAAAACATTTGAACCAAATCAGAAATTATACTTGTACGATTCTAGACTTCACAAGCACCCCAAGAAAATTTTGATCTATGTGGACTGGCCCTTTGTGGGGAAACAAGTTTTTGAAAATAGGGCAGTTGAAATTGAAGATCCTATGATGGCAGAGTATTTAAAGTTAATGGGCAACATCTCAATATAGCTTATGGGCAACATGTGCCTGCAGTGGAAGAAATTTCTCTTGGAGACCCTATTTACCATCCTTGACATCACTCGGGTATGTCTTTCACTTTTCTTTTCTGTATATTAGTTTATTTTCATTTCCTATTTTATTTTTCAATTGAGCACTTCTCGGGTTAACCATCTTTCAGACTCTATGTTGATTCACTTCAGTATTCAGGCGATACCCTTCTTTTTCCCTTTGATAGATATGTTTCGACATTGAGGACAATGCTAGTTATGGTTATGGGAGAGTCAATTTGGATTTTGTTGTGAATCGCAAAGTCATTGTGAAATTTTGGTTTTGATTTTACTGATCGGTTCTAAAAAATAAATTTAAGCCTTTGATTTGTTGCATTTTTATGTTCTTGAATGACAAAATATGCCACTTGAAGTGAATTTTATTCATCTGATCTAGATGTCAAGACACTTACTGAATTCTTTTCATGCACACAAGCCTTGTGGTAAAATGGTAGTTTTACACATGTAGCTAGAGGAGTTTCTTGATAAAGTTTTCATGTGAGAGAATCGATGATGATTGAGAGCTATCACATACTAAAAATGGTAATAAGCATTCGTTGATTTTTTTTTTTTTGAATTGGAAACTTCTTTTGAAATAATATTGTACTATTTGTGGTAAGATGGTTGATTGTACTTGGGAAATGATGAATGCCAATTTATGATTGACAATTGAGCCTTTCAAACCAACCATTTTTAATCATTACAACCTCTATTAGCCACTTTGAGCCAATAAACATATATAGCCTTTTCTTCATGCACATATGTTATACATGCCCCTCCATATTGGAGTATAGCCTATACACATATTTTTCCACATTTTTACTTCTAAGTGTGTATTGGTATTGGATGTTTATTTGTGAAAAAGTTGGTTAAGTGTTCAAGTGAAGCGGCATAAAAAGTAGATAAAAAAATAAATTAAAAAGAGAGAGAGGTGTGGTCTATTGCAATGCTTGATGAAATACCTAGCTATATATTTGGAAGTCTTTGAATTTTATGCCCTTCTTTTCATGTAGCCCAACTTAAGCTTCATTACAATATTTTGCATTGACTGTTTTGATCTCAAGCAGGATTGTGGAAAGAATGGATGAATTTTCAATTGATAGTGTTCCTATCATAAGATCAATGCTTGCTTGTTGCTTGTTTATAAGTGTTTAAACCTCCAAGTTTATGAGCATACATCTTTTGTCAACTCCATAGAGAACCCTTGCATTAAACACTTTAATATTCGTGGGTTATGGAATTGAACCTTGAGCTTGAGACAGACTTGATGTTCCATGTGTTAGGGTTGGCGGTAATATGGCTATGGCTTGACACGTACTCACAAATTCTGTAAGTGCTTTTGATATCCTAATATTGATTACACTAATAACTTCTTCTAGTGTTGAGTTCGAAAGGCATGAATTGTGGTTGAATTGAAACTTGAATATTTAAGTTGTGCTGTGGACTATTCATTAATTGTTTTGTTTTGCATAGAATTACTAGGGACTAGCAATAAGGTAGTTGGAGTTTGATAAGTGCACGAAAGTGTACTTTAAACACCAAATTATTATGCTAAAATGCCAAAAGTGAATAGAAATCATAGGAATTAATTCATGTTCTAGAAGTGTTTTTCTATTTACTTTAAGAAAATTTCTAATCCAATTCAAGTGTTTAATTTTAGGCTTTTATCCAAATGAAAAATGTATATCTACATTAAAAAAAATAAAAAATAAAAAATTGGCCAACTCTACAGCGCTAGTAGGGCGCAATGGTGCCGGTCGCAAAGTAAAGGAATTTCAGCTTTTTGGACTATTCTTGCTCATTCAAATTCAAATCTTCTAGGGATTTTAAAGGGGGAGAAAGACAACCCTAAATGACACTTTTGAAGAGTGATCAAGGAGGAAAAACAAGAGGAGATGACCAACAATTCCATGGAGAACTAAATATCTTGATGAAGTTATGTAGGAACTCAATTGGATTCGATGATTTCAACATTATTTGATCCATATATTTAAATTTTCATTTTAAACAGTTCTATGGTTTAGATCTTCTTTTCATAAACGTGTTTTGAGATTGACTAGACTTTTATTAAATTTTTCATAGATTTAGTCATGCTTTCTCTATTAAATTATTAAAATACTCATTTAAGTTTTAGTCTCATTTATTTATTTTTACTAGTGTGATTCATTACTGATTTATGCTTCAAGTATATGGTTGTTTTTGAATTTTATTCTAGTAAATGAAAATATAAATGCTCTGGCATGAGAGTTAATCTTTAGAATTACAATTGAATTAAACTGATTTTAATGACATTTCTTCGGATTAGATAAACAAAATTGAGCATCTCTAATTGAGTTATAAGAATAAATCACCGATATTGAATGACTCAATCTAATTGAGGGAATTCTAACGTTTCACTATTTCAAACTTTGATTTTAATTTCATTCAACAAATAAATTATTTTCACTCATTCAAAAGAATATTTATCCGTCGGATCCTTTAAGTAATTTTAAATATCTGCCAATAGAATCGACACCCCAAAAATATGTTACAACTACCGCGTAACTCTTTGGATGTAATCAATGCATCTAAGTGTTCGTGAAAATAAGAATGTGAAAATGTGACATTTTGTCACTTTTCTATGAAAAAATCGCAGTATCTCATTAGAACAATTAATTAGATGCATAAGTGTGTTTTTGAAAATTTAAATGTACAAACTCAAATCTTATTTTAATTTTGCATTCAATTCATAGCTCTTTGAATAAATTCAATTCACACATTTTTGTGAAAATGAGAATATGAAAAGGGGTGACATTCTGTCATTTTTCTATGAAAAAATAGCAGTATCTTATTGGAGCAATTAACTAGATGCATATATGTTTGTTTTTGAAAATTTAAATATATGAATTCTTGTTTTAATCTTCCATTTAATTCATATTTATTTAAATCAATTCAATTGACACGTGCAAGGTATGCAATGTATTTAAGAAAATGAGAATGTGAAATATGATATTTTGTCATTTTTCCAAGAAAAGGTCAAAAAAAATATTATATTTTTTGTTAATTTATGTATTTGGTGTTAATATTTCTTCGCTCGTCGGGTGATATTTTTGTTATCTTCAAAGCATTCATTCGAATTTTAAAATCAACAAGCGGTGAGTTTATAATAATAAGTCAAAAATGACAGCAACAATGGACTTAATAATTATGGTTTATATTGCGTTCACTATTTTATGCGAGATAATTTTTCGATATTTAGACTTCGTTCATGACATATTTATCATGGCCACAATGCAAGCTTTCTAACATATTTTGAATCACTCAAATGGATAATCGTAGTGTTAAATACCGTATCAAATGAAATTTTTTAATAATGAAAATTTTAAAAAGTGAAAAATATCAAATTGGGGAGTGCAGCTGTTTGTCTCTGGAATGATTTTGCTGACTTTCAATTGTTTCATGTTTTTAATGGAAGTATTTAATACGGTTATTAAAATTCTATTTTAGTTGAAGTGTATTAATCAATTCCTTTTTTTTTTTTTTTAATACTGTATCTAATTTTGTCAACAGGAAAATAGCTTCAACTAAAGCCCAATGGGCCTAGAGGCTTATTTTTCGTTAATTGATGCGTCGATGTAAATGGCTGCAGTTCTAAAAACAAATGGGCATCGGGTTGAGTCAAGATTAATATATATATATATATATATTAGGAAATTACACCCACATAGGTATTTAAAATTTCCAATTCAAAACTCAGATTTGGAGTTTATTTATACAAAAATCAGGTATCCCATTTTAAATATTAAATATTAATTCATTTCCATTTAAATTATAATTACCCAAACCCTAAAAATCAAAAATTCATTTCTCTCATCTCTCGCCTCTCTCTTCTTCCCCTTTCTCTCTCTATCGCCTCTTTCTCTTCTTCCCATCGCTGACGACGAAATCTGGCATATTACCGTCGTAGGGAGGTTGAAGCGACAAGTGGCTGAGCAGAGGGGTGGTACTGATGAAAATCAAACGGAGGAGGCTGAAATTGGTGTGGATGCGGCTGCGACTGCAGGGTTTGTGATCTGTGTGGAGGATGCTGAAATTGGTGGTGGAGGTTTGTGATTTGTGCGAGATGTGCGGCGGTTTGGATGCGGTGGTGGGGGTTGGGTGCGGTGGTTTCTGATCAGGAGGGTTTTTTTCCAGTTTGTATGCAATTGCGGTGGTTCTGTGTGTTTTGGCATGGTGCGGTGGTTCGTGGTGGTTGTTGGGGGTGGTGGTGGTAAGGTCATTTTTGGTGGTAGTGGTTGTTAGGGGATGGTGTTGGCGTTGGTGGCGGAGACGACGGTGGTGTTGTGTTTGTGGTGGTTACAAATGATTTGTTGATTGTGACCAATAAATTTGTTGGTATGTGAATACTTTGTGATCTACAAAATTATTAATTTGTGACCAAGAAAAGTAATTTGTGACCTATAATTTGATATTTTGTGACCATAAAATAAGTTGTGTGACTTATAAATTTTGTGATTTGTATCCGATGAACAAATTGTGACTTTTGAAATTTTAATTTGTGACCGATAAACGAACTGTGACCTATAAAGTTTTTGAATTGTGACCAAATAGCATAGATCTATGACATTTATATATTTATTAATAAAATATATAATTAATTAGTTAATTCAAAAATAAATTTTAATGAAAATCTGATTTTTGAAATTTAAAACCTCTAACCTTAAATTTGAAATGGTGATACTTAAAAAAACCTGATTTATGTATTGTTCCTATTTTTTCTTCCTATAAGTTTTTATGAATAGATATCGACAAGATTCTAGTTATAACGTACTGGCTATTGTATAATCAATCACCATATTTACCCCTTTAAATTCTTGCAAAGGTTGTGAATTTATTAAATTTGAGTTTAATTAAAGAATCTAACTATTAATTATTAGACTAAAAAGCAAAACATAGATAAGAGTTCTTACAAATGACTAGATTGTGAGAATTTTGCTGGATAGTCCCCCATTTATTTACTTTGTTACAACTTCATCTCCCACTTATATTTCTCAAAAGTACATATCTCAACATTTGGTGTGGCGCAGTTTTGAACTTTCCTAATCATCTAAGCATTAGCTCACGTTTGGTGTAGATTAAAATTAGATTAAAATTTCAAGTTAAAATCAATAATGAATTTTAATCACGTATTTCATAGAATGCACAATTTTTCAATCAAAGATTAAATTACTTTTATCTCAACGAACAGGGACATAAATGGTAGTGACAATTGGAGACTTGTGTTTTTCTGGCATATAATAATTGCTCAAGTATAGTTTTGATATCACTGGTTGTCCTTGTCACATCAATTGCGGTTTTTAAGTTCCGATTTAGATTCAAGTGCATAGAGAATTGGAATTCCGTGTTTTGTTGAAAATCTCAAGAGAATAGTAACTTGTCGGTGTAAGGATTATAGTAAATAATAATAAAAAAAAAAGATTGAAGCAAAAAGAAATTGCACATTTTTTTCTAATCTCATTGTTTAAGGAATTAATATTAGTAAAAACAATCATGCTACATATGTATCACCTTTTATAATTTTTCATGTGCCAACAAAACATTGGACAATTTTAAAAAGATAAAACAATTTTCCCTCGAATTCTTTTTTAACAACACGTCGAATGTCATACTAGATATACGTCTAACATTTTTTTCAAGTAAAAAACAGCAAATACAAAGCGTGAAAAAAAATTTATTTGTTTATTAAATTTAATAAAATAATCATTGTTCGACGTCTAATTTTCTCATTAATAATAACCAAATCCATCATTGGAAAGAAATATATTCTTAACCCAAAGATTTTAGCTACACAGCACAAAACTTCCTATCCGTTGTCCTTGATGTTGAAAACCCTCTCTACTTTTCGAAAGTAGCACAAAGCATCCCCGTTTCAAACCTTTCTTGTATAATATCCTCTGCCGTTACATTCTGTCTATCATGCCGTTAAATCTCAATAAATAGGAGAAACTGAGGGAAAAAAAAGGAAGGAAATGGCAAAACCCCTCCACCTCTTAGACATGTTGCAGAAAACCCCCTCACCTATTGAAATTAGCAAAAAATGTCCATGCTGTCTATTTTCTCAATAAAAGATTGAAAATGACGAATATACTCTCATATTTAAATTAAAAATTAATTTTGACCGTAGTTCCAATTTTTTTCAAATAAAAGTAAAGAAGATCCAAATAAGTAATTAAAAAATCCAAATAAAAAGATATGGACGATAATTTCTAAATGTAAGGGTTTTTCGACAGAAATGGCAATAGATAAGAGATTTTGTGTTATTTAAACCAAAAACTTTCTATAAACACGCAAGGAAAAGAAGGACAACATCATTATTAATCATCAATAATTTTTTGTCTTTTTCCAGGAATTTTCCTTGCGTACAAGGAAAAATGCACTGGCTCCTTACTGCAGCACGTGTGGCTGCCTCATTTATTTATTTTATTTATTTATTTTGGGACCAACAATCAATTAAAAATTGTCAAGTGTGTTATCGATGAAAAAAAAATCTGTGAAGAAGCCTTGTACGTGTAGCATATCTCCTTTTTTTCCCCCCTAAAAACTAATAAAAGTGTATTAAACTTGACTAGTTATGGGGGAATCTAGCTTTCAAGAATTATTGTAAACATCTAAGCATATGTTTGGCTAAAATTATAAATTATTTATAAATGTTAAATTTCAATTTTAACTACACATTTTAATCCATGTATATTAAAAAGAGTTTTTTTTTTTTTCGAGAAAATGAGTTTCGGAATAATGATTTTTAGAGGATGTGTGGTGAGAAAGTATGAAAATGTTATGAGTTTATGTTCAAAATAAATTATCGTGTGAATATATGGTTGAAAATAAGTTTTGATAAAATGAATGACAAACAAGGACTTAGTGATTTCACAAATATTATTTATTTATTCATTACTCGATTTTATTTATTTATAAATTCTTTTGGAACAGAGACTAAGCAATATACCATCCGATTAGCATAGCTCAAAATGGTATAGAAGGACACGAGGGTATCTCAAAGCATTTAAAAGTGTTGAAAGATAAATTTCACACGGAATAAAGATAAAATATAGATCAATGTATAAGAGTTTGAATCACTTTTTTTTTTTTAATAAAGTTAACATTTTAAGATAAAATTTCAAAATATGGTATCAAAGTTTATTAAACTTAAATGAGCAATTCGATCATATAAAAACTCAGAAAATGAATACACATGCATGTTAAGAGACAAATAATACATTGAATAAAAATAAAAATATGAAAAAATATACAAGGACTTGAACGATTTTTCTTAATAATATTAATATTTTAAGGAGGAATTACAAGTCTTGGCACATAGCACTTTATTACTACTTTTCTTGACGGCATGCTATAGTGCAAAAAAAAAAAAAAGTTAAAAAGTATCGCTCACATACATAGTAGTGGAGAAAATTTTCTACTCCAATCTTCGTTCTTTTGCGCGACCACTAAAAAAACACCTCAAGACTATAGTTTTGATATCAAAATTGAGATCTCATTTGTACCCAAAAGATAAGCTAGAAATCAAGTCAAACTTCTAAACTGGTCAAAGAGGAAGGATTCTTCCTACTACCTTCCGATAAAATGATGGCCACTAGTTTAATAAAAATCCAATTTCTCTCAGTTTTTCTTTAATTTTCATCTTCCCCTCGAAGTTTTCTAGTCCAAAAACAAAACCCATGTAGGAAAAATCACCAGTTCATCATCAAGATTGCAACTGTGTCATCCTTTTTTCCCTGTTTAACTAGTAAACCTGTTTATGGAGAGAGAAATATTACATAGAAAGAGTCAAATGAGTAGTTTGGTAGGCGGCTATTAAGTAATACCTAACATAAACAGAGATCAAGAAAATTCAGAGGATTCACATTCGATCCGGAACTACCAAGCTTTTTCTCTGGGGTTTGTACTGAAGCTTTAGTTCATTTCATTTTTAGGTACCTGAAGTAAGCAAATTGTTCTTACTTTGTTCTTGTATAAAGGGAAAAAAAACGAAGTGTAGAGGTCTGATTTGGAATTGTAACCCGTTTTCATAGGCTAAAAAATCGAGTTTTTTGAAGGAGTTATTGCACTTGGATGGGTATTTGCTTTAGCAACCAAATCAAGGCCGAGAGCCCACTTCATACTGGTACAGGTATATTCTCAATCCACAATCACTTTCTTTATGTCCAGTGAAAGAGAGAACAGTGAAATTAAAGTTTACTATCTGGGAAAATAGAGAGATTGAAGCAGGAAATTCAAATTTTGTGATATTTTTGAGTTGTTTTAGATTCTGAAACTAAGAATTCATGTCCTCTGCATTTTCTGGTTTGCCGTATCATTTACCTTCAAAGGTATTAGGATACCTGAGACTTCTAATGCTGCATAGCAATTATTACTTCATTAATTTTATTTGGTGGCAACTAATTTTTTCTATACATTTCATACTAAGTATATCGTGTGAAAAGAAAATTCCAACACCAGAGGAGGTTTGTGTACTTGAAGGGGGAATTTTTATGCTTCAAACTTTGAAATATTTAACGTTCATTTTGAAGATATAGTATGAATGACTATATTTCTCCTTTCTTTAACAACTTAAGTTTTTTGACGAGTCAGTGTAGTTTTAAAGCATACAATTGTTCTATGTTTAAGTCACACTGTTTCCTATTTATGAAAATTCTACTTGGCAAGCCTTTGATGAAAATGTAAATCTGTTGCCTGGGTGGTATGCATGTGAGGAAGCACGATGAAGCCACATGCTAATAGCTTTTTAGATGAGGTGAAGGTGATTTAATAATTTTAATAATTTATATTTGCAAATTGAGTTGGCAATGGAAAAGTGCTGATAATCTGCATGCAAAGTATGTATTTTGATTTCTCAATCTTATTTTCGAAAATGTTGAATGGTGCATATAGGTGTGAATTCTTCTAGAAATGTCAGTGGAGATGGGATAGAGTTAAGTAACTCAAGCAGCGTGGGTTCATCTGCTTCAATATCTCAGACTCCTCGGACTGAGGGTGAGATCTTGCAGTCCTCCAACTTGAAAAGCTTCTCATTCAATGATCTCAAGGCAGCCACAAGAAACTTCCGTCCCGACAGCATCTTAGGGGAAGGGGGTTTCGGTTCTGTTTTCAAAGGATGGATTGACAAGCCTTCACTTGCAGCATCAAAGCCAGGCGTTGGGATGATGGTCGCTGTTAAGAGGCTGAGACAAGATGGTGGGCAGGGTCACAAGGAATGGCTGGTAAGTGCTTTCTCCTTTTTTAACTTTAGTGATTTCTCATGTATGTTGCTCTTGTGTTTTGTATTGCATGGTGTGCAGTACTGGAAATTTAGCTTCTTTTTCTTCTTTAATACCGTTTCTAATAGTTTCGAATACACTACCAAACAAGCCATAACAATATTTATTCAAGTTCGCAAAATGTGTCGTTGCATAGACAGTCTGAACGTGCTTTAAACTTTGGTTATATAACGCTTAGTTTTTCTTGATGTCCGCTTACGTATATCAGTGCAGTTAACAATTCTAATTAATGTGGACAACATGCCTGGAATGGTAACAAAGGAACTTTATAAGTTCTGAGATATTATATATCTGATTTAGGAAACCTTCATGTTGGTGTGATGGCAAAAGTGAATATAACAATGGAGCAGCTTGTTTTGTTGTGCTCTTAAATTTTCCTTTTTAATTGACAAGCTTCATTGTTGGATTTTCAGGCTGAAATCAATTATCTTGGTCAGTTGCGTCATCCTAATCTTGTAAAATTGATTGGTTACTGCTTAGAGGATGACCACAGACTTTTGGTCTATGAGTTCATGTCCAAGGGTAGCATGGAGAATCATCTATTCAGGAGTGAGTTCAGTGGCTTCGTTTGACTAGAAGCATATTTTTCTCTGAATCTATTACCTCCTGGAATTTAGTTCACTCAATGTTTTTGTGTTGAACCAGGAGGTTCTTACTTCCAGCCACTTTCTTGGAGCCTGCGAATGAAAATTGCTCTTGGTGCTGCACGAGGACTTGCCTTTCTTCACAGTGCCGAGACGCAAGTAATATATCGGGACTTCAAGACTTCTAATATCCTGCTTGATTCTGTACGTATTTTCAGAAGCTAGACTGGTATTGGCTCTATGGTATCTATGGATTCCTTATGCTCATAGTTCTGAGACTTCGTGTCGATTTTATGCTTTGAATTCACAGAACTACAATGCCAAACTTTCTGATTTTGGGTTAGCCAGAGATGGGCCAACTGGCGATGAGAGTCACGTCTCTACTAGAGTTATGGGGACTTATGGATATGCTGCTCCCGAGTATCTATCCACAGGTATGTTTTGACATGTTCAATTGCCTCATAAATTAATATGATCATATTTTGCGACATTCTTCTTTATTTCGATCAATCCCTCATGTTTTCCTGCCAAGTGTTATCCATAATTGTTATTGCCAAGAGTGTCTGAGGATTGTCGATATCCGACACGTGTCAGACACAGACAGGCCGCCCTAGTTGAAATGTCCGTGCAACACAGCCCATTGTTGTTTGGAGTCAAATCTTGAACTTCCATCTTTATATAAGCAATCTACTGTGTTTGAAGTAAAGGGTTACGTGAATTACATGCATCATTGAAATATGCTCTATGCACACTGAACGGTATTACTCGTAATAAGAGGTAAACCAGTAAAGCTGAGCGCTCAAAAGTTTCGGCATCTGAAACTCATTTGATAGGTGGTTTTAGGTGCTGGTTTAAATATCTTTTGAATCTGTCAGCCGTTTAGTTTCTTCATCGAGTTCTCTTGGAGTTGCATGTGGTTATAGCTTATGGACTTTTTTTCCTAATAGAAAGGGAAGCAAAGTCCTTCTCAGAGATGTTACTTTTACAGTGCAAAAACCAATAGTCGATAGATTATGTCATATGATGCACATTTTTCAAGTGAGGCATGCGATTTTCAGGCAAGAAGCATCAAATATAATTCCTGTACTTTCCCCCTTATCGCCCCTTTTCTTCATTTCTAATCACCTTGCTCAACTAACTTAAATTAATGAAAGCACTGTTTTATTATTTTGATTTGCAATGAATGTTCATTAGTTAAATGATGGGCTTTTACATGATAAATTTCTCTCTTGCTTGAAGGTCATTTAACTGCCAAGAACGATGTATACAGCTTTGGCGTGGTTCTGCTAGAATTTTTATCTGGTAGGAAAGCAATAGACAAGAATCAGCCAGCGGGGGAACATCATCTTGTTGACTGGGCAAAACCTTACCTCACAAACAAACGTAGAATTCTTCATGTTATGGATGCTCGTCTTCAAGGCCAATATTCATTGGGTCGAGCCCTAAAGGCAGCTCATCTTGCGCTCCAGTGCCTATCAACGGATCCAAGGTCAAGGCCGAACATGGATGAGGTGGTAACTGCTTTGGTGCAGGTTCAGGAGACTTCAAAAAATGATCAAGCAAGTCACCAATCAAACCAGAAAACTCACCATAAAAACCGACCTCGTTCTGTCAAAAGCAGTGCTAGAGAAATGCGTGGAGTAACAACTCACCCCAGACCGTCAGCTTCCCCTCTTCACACGTAGAAATGCGTGTACTTAGCTTGTGCGTGTAGCCGTGTGCTATACATAACTGTGTTTGAAGGGAAATGTACATTTGTTTGGCAATGTAATTTGTAAGCTACCCTTGATCTTAGTTGTCAGTTGTGAGTTATGAGCAAGTTTCCAGCTCATGCTCTCTGGAAAATGTTCTAGGTTTTTTGAGCTTGAGCTCCCTTTTGGCTGAGTTTAGAAATTGTATTTTGTTTGAAAAAAAAATGATAAAAATTGTAAGTATGAAGTTGGTATTTGCATTTTTGTACGCGACAAGGTTTAAAATACTTTGTTAAGACACCAAGATTGACAGTGATATGAATTATAATTTTTCTTGCATTGCAGGATTTAAAGCTCTCTCTCTATTCATTCAAAATGGATTTTCTTATATTTGTGGAATTAGAATTATCAGGTTTTGTTGAACAATACTAATGGAGTTACAGAATCATTTTTATAAATTGAACAAATTCCTTTATTCTACAACGTGTTAAATTTCATGTATTTCTATCGGGTACTTTTGCTTAGTTTCAATAATTGCTATAGTTTCGTACAAACAAAAATCGTTGCCCAATTATGAAAATTTAAATTCTCTCTTTTTTTAACAACTTAAATAGTGATGACAAAAAAATTTTATAAACCCGATACCAACGGGACGGGGATTACCCACTTAATTGGATACCCCCCCCCCCCCCCCCCAGGAACCCCCCGTCTTTTTTTTTTTTTATTTATTTTTGTAGAATTCAATACTTTGAATAGAAAAATTCACGAAATTTCATTAGTTCTAATAGAAAATGGAAACTAAGATTATCTAAAAAATATGACAAATAAAAAAAAATCTTAGTCTATCAAATATATTTGAATAATTTAACTTTTAAAAATAAATAAATAATTTAAAAATATATTACTGTCTCATTTTAACGAATGGGAAAAATAAAATGAATTATACATATAAAAAAAATTAAACAAGTAGCAAACTGGGAGGGAAATTACCCGGCGGGGCGAGGGAGGTTGCCTCGAACTCAACCTGCCACGTTGTCATCCCTAAACTTAAATAAGAAAATTTAATATGCTAGATTGCTATTTATAAAAGACAAATGTTTAATTGAAATTCTTCCTACAATTTAGTGGTTGAAACGTAAATTGACTTGAAATGAGGTCTTCCATCATGGGCAGTGTGATTAAAGAGGTAATGACTTTAATAAACATTACGTCAACCAAAATTGACAGATTAAATATCTAATGAAATGATTCGGTTGAAATTTGGGACGCGAAATTAGTCTTGGCGTAAAATTTCGTAAACTCCTAAGTATGAGCTCTCACTTTCAACTTTTAAATCCAGAATTTTCCATTTCAGGTTTGCAAAAATTTTATATACTTATAAATTAATTATCTAAGAGAAGAGGCTGCTGAAAATCTAAATAATAATATAATTATAAAAGTAAATCTTTCATGTAAGCCGTCTTAGCTCAGCCGGTAGAGCGCGTGGCTTTTAACCACGTGGTCGTGGGTTCGATTCCCACAGACGGCGATTTTTTGTGAATTCTCTATTAGAATGGCCTCAAAGCATTGCTCATGTATTAATTAACATTTATTTATAAAATAATTGATTAACAAAAATATTTCATTAACTAAATAATAAATATATTAAAATCACCATTCTATATTATTTGGTCACAAATTATTTTACGATCACAAATAAAATTTTTTATAGGTCAATTTATTTATTGGTCACAAATTACAAATTTTATAAGTCATAATTTAAAATTTTTAGATCACATATTATTTATCGGTCACATATTATTTATTAGTCACAAAATATCTAATTTATTAGTTACAATCTCGAATAATTGAGCACATATTATTTATTGATCACAAAATAACTAATTTATTGGTCATAAATACTCCACCCACACCGTGCCACCCACAAACCACCGCACAGTCATCATCGAGCACCACCACCACCACCACCAAAAAAATTTGACCCAAAACTTACATTTTCTGTCATACAACTTCTACTAAAGTTTTCAGTTCTTTCATTGGGCTTAAGTGTATGATCTACGGACGACCACCACCAAAAAATTAGATCCAAAATTATAGTTGTCACCACCATCACCACAACGCCACCTTGGCACAACCACCAACACTATACTATCAACACCATCTCTCAACCTCTACCACCAAGAACAAAAACAACTCAAAAGTCCTGCTAAGTTATAGGTCGGAGGAGGAAAAACTACCCCAAAACCAAAATAGACCCGCTGATATTCTCCCTATCGTTCTTCTTCAATATCTAATCCCGACGGCCACCACTGTGCTCTAGATTCGATGCAACAACATCTGTAGCGCGTACCACACCGCTGTCGATGCGGCTCATTGACATCTCTAGCATGCTGGATTATCGGTGCCGCGTGCTAAGTTGCCTTGGTTGTCGGATGATACGTTGTTGAGTTCATGGGTGCACCGTGAAGCAGTCAATGAGATAAGGGAGAAATAAGGAAGAGCCGATTTATAAGAGGGGAGATTGAGATAATTAAGGTTTGAGAGGGTAGTGGGGTGAATATGTAAAATAATTTTTATAATATTATTATTAATATTAAAATTTTAATTATATCTGATTTTTGAAAGAAAAATTAATAACTCATAATTATGAATTGAAATTTTGAAAACATTTAGTTCGTGTAATTATCGCAAACAATAAACCATTGGATTTGGCCCAATAAACTATGTCCTATATTAAAGCCTTTTTTAATGAATGGATGTTTGTTTTATTAGGCCACAAATGATGTATTTTTTATGGCTTGTTTTGGACATAATTTTGAGTCGTTTGGAACGACTAATTGTCAAAGTTATTTGGATTAGTTATTATATATTTTCTTAGTTTTTGATTGGTGGATATATATATATCTTTTGCTAATGCATATAATGCTTCTGTTAGTTTATATTACTTAAGCTGAGAGTCGATATCCTATTTGACAAGAAAAGTTTAGGGTGAACATCTAGACTTGTACTTAATTGAGCGTATATTTTCTTAGTTTTTAATTGGTGGATATATATTTTTTGCTTATGCCTATAATACTTCTGTTAGTTTATATTACCTAAGGTGTGGGTCGATAAACATCTAGACTTGTACTTAATTGAGAGTCTGACACTCTTTGCCATGAGTATAGTGAGTTTAACCTCCTAAACTTGATATCTTCTGGCTCAACCTCCATTTGTATCCACGAGGCATGAGAATGCTTGACGTACATGAAAGAAATTGAAACTTACTTTTAAATTACTTAATCTATCAAACATGATTTTTTTAGTTTCTTTTTTATTAGCAAAACTTACTTTTTAAAAAAAGTTAGAACTTTTAAGCACATCCAAAATGCTTATCTAACTTCCGAATGGATCCTACTGTATTTTTCCAGAGAAAAAGCCTACATGCATCAGCAACATTTTTTTTTTTTTTTTTTCAAATCTCCAGATTATATTCTTTGGATCCCTAACTTTTTTTTGCATGAAAGTTATCAATTTCCATTGGATTTTGTTTTATTATTTCTAGGTACAAAGATTATGTTTCATTTTTAAGGCACTTCTTCAAAAGAATGATTCGATTATTGAAAAACAGATTCTAATCAGTGGCCTTTTCATACCCTTTGAAGAATCCTATGTCACTGAAATTCCAAGACTTCACATGACCTCCTTACCAACTTGTCAAAATATCCCAACCCTTATCTTTGTCGAGCCATTTAAGTTTATAGATCAAATAATTTAATATAGTACGTATACCAGAACAAAGCTATAATTAAACCAAAATACTAAACATCATAGACGTGATGAAAAGACAAAAATTTTGTGTTTACTTGACCAATAAACTCTCAAGGACCATGTGGAAATTTAAAAAAAAAAATGGGGAAAAAAAAAAGAAAGAAAGAAAGAATCATTGTATAAGGTTTGATTCGTCAAGGATGAGAATGTAAAGTAGTCCTTTTAGCCTCCTAAGTCTTGAGTCTTACCATTATTCTCTCACCGAAAGGCATCTAAATAACACATGGAAGATAAGGCATGAGTCCCTTTTCAACTTTATTGGGATCTCTCAAATATCCAAACATGATCTTAATAGGAAAAGGAAACGAAAAACATACAAGAATATATCGTATAATTGATTTTTACTATTGACTTTTTACGTGTAGATATTTTCTTTATATCGATCGATTTCATTCAAAGGACATATTATTTATTTGTGAGCATAGTTATCGGATTCGGCCTAGTCATTGACTCAAACATTGAGTCGACAAGTCATTTGTTCATCTGGCGTATCTTTATCAAGTCAAAACGTTTAAGAATATTTTTTTCAAGCACGTGTATAACCACAAGTTTATAAGTTAGTATAGTGGATTCCAATTGAGCAACTCCTTTATTAATTGACATACTATAAATTCTTAAAATTTCTCTTTTCCAAAAAATTAAAGATAAAGTCTACTAGAAATGCATCACTTTGACGAACATGAGGTCTTACGTTCGAAACTGGATATTATATTTTGTAAATAGTCAAAGAACCGATGATTTGACTCGATTTCCTAGCTTTCTGCAAACTTTGGTTGATTCAACTTGACGGACGTGAATGTGGCAAGGAATCTATTAATATCAACGACGTGTCGATTTTTAGGTCATCATATCTAATGAGTGAAAAGCCTAACAATGATATACAAAAATAATTAAAATTTGAATTCTTCTTAAATCACGATTCATTGATTGGATTTCGAAAAGCCCTTTGTGTTTTGAGTTTTCGTATAGCTGTGCACAATCACTCATAGATTTTTTCCAATATTGAAATTCTTAGTGTAGTCCATTGACATATTTCTTGCTCTAACCAAATTATAAATTCTGACTTCACCTATCAAAAATGTCTGTAGGAAAAAACAAGAAATTTTTCGATTTTGTCCGACCGACCAAACATATGGTCACAATTTACTTGAACATAAATATTTACGCAGCGACATACCACAATAAGCACATAATTTATGAAAATTTAAAAAAGATGTCGTGCACATTTTTTACTTTGTTTCTTAATCTTCTACTAAGCATTACAATGTAGAAATTATCCTCCACCAACCAGCGAATATAGTTAGTAGTTACCAATAAATGGTCCATTATTATATTATTTATATTTAAATATAATAATTTTACTTGTCCATCCACTACAATTAATTTCGAATTATCCATTAGCCACGGTTTGAGTCGTATTAAAATTTTCATTTTCATTCTTCTACTCATTTTTCACTGCACATTTTTCGATAAAATAATATTTTTCATCACATCAATAAATTTTTCTTCTTTTTCAACTACACATTCTCCGTCAATTCCAAAATACATTCTTCCAAAATAATGTGACTAAAATAGACCTTTGGTATGGCTTTTGAGAAGCTGAATAAGTTTTTGAGATCCAAGAGTTATTTTTTATCCGATTGACTAATTTTACGAAAGTGATTCTGTTACGGTTAGAAAATAATTTAGAAAAAACTATTCCAGCGTAATTTTTGAAAAAACACCTTTTTAATAAAAAAAAAAAAAAACTCTAGTTTTCAAACAAAGATGGAAGCACTTACCCATGTTTGGTGAAAATTAAATTCAGACTTTAATCCAAGTCAAAGTTAATTATTAATTTTAATCACATATTTCGTAAAATGCAATACTTTTTAATTAAATATTTCATCAATTTTTATCAAAATTTACTAAAAAATAATTTTATATTCTCCACCAAAAGTGAATAAAGTTGTCTATCAATAGGTTAATTTGAACTATGTTGGCGTCAGAATTCTTTTAAATTCCAAAAACAGCAACACAAACATAATCCATCCATACATAGCAATTATTAGCAATAATTTAAGACAACACAATTAGGGCTGCGGGCTACATGCTTTTCCTTTTCGTGCAGCCGCTTCAGCCCTCTACAAACTTTTCTTCAATCCCACTGGCTTTCTTGACTTTTTTTACCAGCACTACTAAAAAAGTAAAAACACAAAAGTAAAAGTAAAAAATAAAACCATCCCAACGTAGCTAAAGAAACACACAAACACACCTTTTCTAATCCTATACTAATTTCCTATTCTATTTCCCCCACTCGGGGAAAAATCTTGGAAAGTAAGTTAATTGGTCAAAAGGAATCAATTTTCCAGCCCAATTATTTTAAACCCTGAAATTCTTGCCAGTGAAGGTCTGTCCAAATTGCCAATTGGGAGGTGCAATGTTCCGAGAGGTCGATGAGCGACGGTCACTAGCCGTGACCCTGAACGACAAGGCTTGACCCACAAGGACTGCGTTGGATTGCCAGTTTTGCCCCCAGTTACGGCTCATCGGCATCCATTGAGTGTTGGTACCTTTGATGCTAACGCGCACTATATCTCCTGCACCGGCGACATTAGTGACCAAAACCAAGTTGAAGTAACGGAAACCGTTGATTGTGAATCTGATCCCCCCTTGCTTTCTGCATGGTACCCTGCGAAATTTAAAAAAAGGTTAATTGTAACAATATAAATTAATTAAAAATGAAAAATAGCAATTGATTTTATTATTTATTTAATTAGAAACAGTTAGTGCACTTTACTATTTCCGGTACAATGGACCATCATCTAGTTGTGGGCCCACAGGCGCGTGCGACAACAACATTAGACATGTCCACAAATTTCCTACTTTAGTAGCACAGTACAATCCTGATTTCCCGGCTAATTGAACGATTACAATTACTATAATACCCTCCAGAGTAAATAGAATAGCATTTTCCATATTTGACCACAACGTTGAGGTTTCGCTGCATAATTTCTGTCTAGTGAAAATGACCCATGATACAAAACGCGGTTTTGGTTGGCTAGTTTAAGGCGGAAGCCACCAACCACCGCCACCTGTCACTGTATAGCTACGGAAGTGGACCACAGCCTACGGTGGTGATAAATAAAGAACGTACAAGGGGCATTTCAGTCAAATTAAGAAAAAAATTCATCGACTTGTATGTTCTCAGTGAGTCAGAAAAGTTGTGGCTCGATTGGGAGAGGAAACAGACTACCAGAGCCCTCGTAGCAGAGGCCAAAGTTGTCATTTTACGATGTTTATTAATATTAAACCACCGAAAAGAGAAAAGTAACAAAGAGGATAGCATGGATTCTGTTGGCCATGGTTCGAAAATGAACCTAGAACCTCAGCAGATTCGCACACAACTAGCACTGAAAAATCTCTTTCCAAATATTTTAGGATCCCAACAAGATAATTTAAAGAACGGTTACCCATAAATAAGTTTGATTAATCAAATGTGAAAGAAGAGTAGTCGGGATCTTACCGGCGGAAGTTGACAGGGACAATGCCGGCACGATATTCAGCGATCTTGAGGAACATAGGCATGGCAAGGTCGAAGTGTGTTCTAGGAGGGTTGCACCACCCGCCATTGTCATTAGGCAAAGCAAAGTTTGGTGGGCAGAAATTCGTGGCAGTTACCAAAATTGAGGGGCTGCCGGCGTTGCACCATTTGGGATCCTGGTCCGTAGCACATTTTATCTCAAAGCAGGCTCCACAGCTCAAACCATTGTTGAATAGAGCTGTGCTAAGTGCTGCAGTGCTCACTCCGTACCCTTGGCTGTACAGATTCCCATAACCACAAGCACCGCCTGAAAAAATTAAAGAGAACAACTATAAAATGGAGTGTAGGTGAAGAGAATTAAGCTTAAACGGTGAAAACAGAGCTATTTTTATGGAAATCTGTAAAAAAAATGCAGAGGAAAAATACATATGTTAGTACGTTACATATTTGTGCATGTGTGTAGGGTGAGAGGTGTGGAGGGAATAAATGGGTACCCATAGTGCCGGAAGCGTCGCTACCGCCGTAAAATGTGGCGTGGGCACCTTGCCAGGGGCTGCCGGTGTAAACTCCGGGGATTCTGGCGTGAGCAGCAGTCAGAAAACAGAGGATGCTAGCAATGTAGAGCAACGACTCCATTGAACCCATTTTTTGTTACTCACTCAGTGACTTTAGTTAGAATTCTAGTTCTAATCTAGACAAAGAAGAGTGGTGTCTGTGCGTGCGTGGGGAGAAGAGAGAGAGAGCACAAAGAGGCTTTGGCTGAATTGAAATGGGGACGAAGGTGGGTGGGTACTTATGGAGGAGAAAGAGATGAGCGGGCTGGGGTGGGGTGGGGTGGGATGGGGTGGGTGCAGAATAACACGCTACATGAGGGCAATTACCTGTAATTATTGTCCAGCAGTTAATGCATAATTCGCCCCATTTTTTATTAAAATGTACTTTGAAGTAATAAATTGACAAATGATGTCTGGTTGAAAAAATAAATAAATTTTTTAAATTTACGTATAATATTATTTATTTTATAATAAAACGTGTGATTGAAAAGAAATAATAAAAAAATTTATTTTGAAAACAATATGTATTAAACAAGGGCTTTTCTTATATTCTGGTTTTGATTAAAAAAATTTAAATCGAATTCAATAATTATTTTAATTACTTATTTTTTTTCAATCATAAGTTTTACCAATTTTTATCAAAATTCACTAAACATTAATTTCTAGTAAAATCAACTTTATATAAAAAAAATTAATGAAGTTAAACTGTTTGATCCCACTATTTTTAAAATACATCTCCCTCTTATTTTCAACAACACATTCTTCAATAAAATAATATTACATGAAAATTCAAATTTTTCCTTATTTTTTAATCACATATTCTCTATCAATTTTAGTATTACCAAACACATTATTACAATGAAATGAGGTTCAAACAACATCTTACTCAAGGTTTTTTATCTTTTTGTTCACATAAGGGTTGGTATCGGGAATCAGTAAGTTCATCGAGCATTTCTAACAACGTTAGCATCTTTGTAGCGCTCTCATCATTCCGTATTATTAAAATTATGTACACAAGTGTTGAGAATAAGAATAAATTGAAACAACATGTAATTATGCTACAAAGATCATCGCGTATGTAAGTTGTCACATCGGATATTAGGTCTTGTATCAATTCCAAGAACCAAAAACAAAGGGAATAAAAATGAGAGGATAAAGTATGAGATAAACATGAAACTTAAGTTGGACTTAAAAAAAAAAAAACCATTTATCATAAATTTATAATGTCTTGTATAATTTTGGTATTTGAATGTGACTTTCTCGTGGTTGACAGGAAATTCATGATGCAGCTTACTAGTGAAGAAACTTCAACCCTATAGTAGCTTTGCATTGGCATCAAATAATAGTATTGATTTCTTGCTTATATGAGTCACATAAACTAAAACCCCTATTTGGTATTTAAAAATTAAATATTTACTAAATTTGGATAAAAATGGATTAAATGTGCAATTGAAAAGTTGATAAAAATTGTGAATTCCGACATTATTGAGAAAAGAATGCATTTTATGATGTGATGTGATAGAAAATATGTGCTTAAAAATTAAGAAAAAAATTTTGAATTTGCGTGTAATATTATTTTATTGAAGAATGTGTATTTTAAAATGAATTTTGAAAAAAATGTGGATCAAATAGAGACTGAATAAATTTAAAAAAAAATATGGACCAAACAGGACTAAACTATGTTACATGGTGGATTTGCAGCTCTTTTTATAACTCAGCGTTATCTACTCTTAATTGTTGGTCTTTTAGATACATAGAGAATCATATTGTTGACATTGGAATTTGCAAACTGTTTCATCAAATACCTGAAATTTGTCGGAACTAACGCGATAACAAGGAAATCGATCACCTCGACCACTATAAAAATAGGATATGGTGATCAATTGTACCTCAATAATTGGTTAAGGGTTTGTTTGTCATATCTTATTTTTAAAGTTAAAATTCATTTTCAATCACACACAACTCCTCATAAATTAATTTTATACATGAACTTATAAAAGATTTATTGGTTAAAAACTAAGGAAAATTTCTGATTTTACATACAAAATTATTTTAATGGAAGAATGATCGAGTAAAAATGAGTTTTAAAAAAAATTAAGCTCAAACAAGGGCTAAATCATCTGAAACCCTAACGAATTACGTTAATTTGGACGATTTCTTTTGACTATAATATTGTGTATTGAAATTGCATCACTCGCGTGAAAGAAATTTTTTTAGAATATGACTCAATTCTATTCGGTTCATTCACTAATAGATCATCATTCTTTTAATTTAACATTTTTTTTTGGCAACAAAAGCAATAAGGCCCTATTTGATTGTAACGAATTCCAATGAAAAATGTCACATTCGAGGAAAATGAATTTCACTTTGACCGTTTGATTGCAACGTGAAAATGGAAATCGAATTCCAAGGTACAACTATTTTAAGCTGTATTTTCTTTGTTTTCATGGAAAACGAATTTCTATAGGTTTGGTAGATTTTTATTTTCCAACTAACATGGAATTTGAATTCATTTTCACATTTACCTATCAAACAGACCCTAGATTATAGTAATGCTATTTATCCAGAACTGATGGTTAGCCATCTAATTTTCGTGATATTATTGGACATCCTAACTGAACTCTTATCCTTATTTTCAAATGTTCAATCAAGTATACGGTATAATTGGCACATAGATTTCTGACCATATACAGTTTTGATGAATAATATTTAGCTCCGTTTGGTTTAGATAAAAATTAGATTTTTAGTTGACTTTGATAAAAGTTGGCGTTTGTATGGTTGAAATGTTGATAAAAATTATAGATCTCATAAAATATGTGGTTGAAAATAAATTTAGTATAAAAATATGTTTGAAGAAATGTGAGCCAAACATGAACTTATTTATCTGTTTGGTGAACATTAACCTATGTTTGTGTCACATTATTATTTTTTCATTCTCATTATTCTACTCATTTTCAATCACACATTCTTCATTAAAATAATATTTTTCATCACATCAATAATTATTTCTTCTTTTTCAACCACACATTCTCCATCAATCTACTATTCTAAAATACATTCTTCCAAAATAATGTGGCTCAAACACACCCTAAAATTTTCATTCTCATTCTTCTAGTCATTTTCAATCACACATTTTTCAATAAAATAATATTTTTCATCATATCAATAACTTTTCCTTCTTTTCAACCACAAATTCTCCATCAATCTACCATTTTAGAATACATTATTCCAAAATAACGTGGCTCAAACACATTGTATTTGAATTTTGAAAACAGAATCCAATAGGGATTTCTTCTTAATTAACCGCAACAATAATTAGCCATAATTGTAGAAAGCTCATTTAATATCATTCACCATCCTGTATTTACTCACCCCGCCATTCGCCATTGGAGGCTGGACCTGTTTTGGGGTTTGAGGGGTTGGCCTATGTAATCTGAATTGGATTTTGCCAGCACACGCACTCCGCCAATCCCAACTGTTTGTTGCCCTCTAGTCAGGAAAGCATTAATTCACTAGATTCGATTTTACCAAATGAAATCCAACGTGAATCACGGGTCTTTAGCACCATACTATAGTAACGTTAAAGATGGATCGAGTAGTCCAAAGTTAGGATCGCTTGATCCATGTTTGGTCTAGCCTTAGTCACAAGGGTTTGTGCCATATGTAGGCTAGCCTATCCAAGGACGCAAATCATGTTTTTTCAACTTTTGACATACACGTCGACTTTTATTGTTATTCCTTTTTGTATTTTGAAAAATCAATAAAAGTATGCTAAGTCCATTAGCTTGAGCTACTCACTAATTTCAATAATATTTCTAAGTCGAATAATTTGTAGTGAAGAAGATAAAATAGAGGACATACAAAGAATAAGAAGATTTACATCCCTTCAAAATATTCGATTTGTGAAATACTTATTTTAAAGTAATTTAGAACTAATAGTAGATCTGAAGTGTCATCTTAAAAAGTTACATTATTTTTTCTTGACTTGTTCCTCTCCGATCAAAGTATGGACCGTCCAAGATTCCAATAAGTATTCGACAAAAACTCTCTTTGTTGCCTATAATTTGAACCTAATTCTATATGATGTCCCCTGAGACATTCTCAAATGATATGGACCTGAAAAAGAAATTTTCAATTTAGGCCCTGTTTTATATGCACTATTTTCCATGGAATGGGAAATTATTTTTTAAGTTTCCACTTTTTACTTGTTTGATGCATAAAATTTTCTTGGCAAATTGTTCCCCCCCACGTGACCCTCTTTTCTTGGTTTTCGATGAATTAGTTTTCCCACCACTTTGGTGGGAAAATGATTTTTCACCTTTTTTTTTTTTACAATAAAAACAAATTTCATAATCAATTGTAAAAAAAATAAATCACTTTAATGGACAATTTCTATATAAAACAAAGCCAAACGAACACTAAACTTTGATTGAAAAATGATTTTCTAGAAAATATTTTTTTTTTTTTGTTTTTTACTTTTTGGCAATGAAAACAAATTTTATAGCCAATTGTGAAAATAATTATACTTTAATAGACAATTTTCATGTAAGACAAAGTCAAACGAACACAAAAATATTCAAAATTTTAAAATTTTTCGGGTGAAAAATTATATCAATCAAACATTTAATTAACAATTCCCTGCAAAACAAGTTCTAAACAATTACTTATCTATAATTCATTTTCTTTCCACCAATTTTCCACAATTGCAATCAAACAAACCATTAGAGTTTAAAAGAGGAACTACTATAGGGTACAAAGACAAGGGTAGAGGCAGTTTTAAAGTAACATTATTTTTCGTAACTACTACTATTGTTGATGATTCAGATAGAATTGCAGACAATGATACATTTGGTAATCATCGACATATCTCGTCAGCTATTATTGAGGATACATTGACTTAAATTGTCGGGATCCCGATGGTGCCTTACTCAACGATGAAAGCTGTAGATGATCACTGGCGATATTACCTTTGGTAGTTTAAGCAAAGTTATCGTTAATGATACCACAGGTGATTGTTGACACACATTTAGAGTATCAATGACAACGTTGTTAGTAATATTGTCAAAAATTATAGACGTTATTGTAGTAACTTACGGGAAGCCACTGGTGTCAATCACAAAAAAATATTCTTCCAAATTTTTATTTTTATTAGATATTGACTATTAAGTTAAATTATCTATTTGTTCTTTTCTTATAACATTATAGAATTACAACTTATTTTTCAACTTCTATTTTGTTCCTGGCAGAATTTCAATTAGTATTAAAAAATTATATTTTTCTTATTTATTTTTTTTATAAAATAAATTTATTAAACTACTTGTGTTTTAGATATTGTTAACAAAAAAGTTATTCGTAATCAGTAATTATTTTAATTATTTACTGACATAGTTTTTCATAAGAAAAAAGACAAAAAAAAAATGTAAATGTTATAATTGGGGGCTTTCAATAAATGGGAAGCCTTAGACAATTGCCTAACCCTAACTTGTATATTGCGTGAACCGACTTTACACAAATCGAAGAAATTTCTACTTTATGCCACCTAAATTGCAATTCATAGCATTGGAGATGCTCGAGAGCATCCAATCAATAAAAAAGATCACCTTGAGATGATCATTCAGTCGAGTTCTTAACCCTTTTTTTTTAAATGACCTACTACAAATTAATGGCAATGAAATTTAAGTATTTTTGTAAAGTTTGTTTAACTATTTACATAATGTTCCTCACCAAGGATCCAAAAATCGAAGCATTTTAACTTCCTTTTGTCTTTGCTTGTCTCCAAATCGAACTCTCCATGAAATAAAATACGAGACAGGTAGTGTATATGTAATGGATAAGAGATTAGGGATCAAGAAAACATCAAGCAAGCGTCGTTTGTTAATTCAAACCTCAATTATCGAAAGAGCCCACCCACGTGAAACAGTGGAAGAACCGAATGATTGATTTCTTCCTTTTTCGGTTTTATCTTCCATTTCCATCAACAAATCATGCCTCCATGTGCTTCTGCTTTTTCTTTTATTTCACAAATCTTACCCTTCTTGTCAACAATAATGTTAAATGTACATTCCATCCTTTACATCTTATTTGATATTTCCCTTGTATTAAAAAAATTATGGGTGGAAAAGCATTTTTTTTAAACAGTCCAATAATATGTTGTCACGTGACACAATGTAAACAATGATGTAAAAAATGATGTATACCTAGCATATTTGTTTTGTCAAATTGTAATTAATGAAGTAAAAAATCTATTTTAGTTATTCTTTGTGTAATTATACTATGTAATCCAGTCAACTCATTATTGATTAATGTTAATCAACTCAGGAATGTGGAGAATGGTCGCGGATTCTATCATATATACTTATATCATCGAGCTTGTATGTCTTACGATGGACAAGAAAGAACCTTGCATTTCAAGTTGACAAATTAAATGTCTGTTTGACAGGACTTCTACTTCTTGTAAAAAAGTTTATTGAATAAGTTACTTTATATCAGTCCTCTAAAAATTCTCCTAATCGGACAAACACTTTCAAAAGATTTAAACATATTTAAAAACAACTTTTTCATTTTAGAGATAACTTTTAACTTTTCAAAAATATTTCGTCAAATGGGTCATAATTGTTTAGAGACTCAACATGTCAAAAGCAACATAACGATGTCATCATATCCAATCGACAAAGAGTTGTCAACCTCGATATTATTCTTCCTTAAATCATTATGCAATATATAATCGCAAAAACTCGACTATGCGAACTTTAATGTTTTTTCATCATTATTTTTCTAGTTAAGGAGTACACGTACACGTGTTGCTTTGATTCCCATCTACCCGTTGTCCCAAAATTCTTATATCATAATAATGTAAACATATTTATTGATCAAACTCATCAAATTGCTAGCCCATTTAATCAAGGGTGGTGATACCGTTAGGGAAGGTGCACTTTTTTAACACGTAGGGTACATATCACACCAACCAAATCTTGCAGATCTGCCAAGTCAACAAATTCTGAATCAGCAAAACTATTTAGGCCATGGCAAGACATGTGAACATGTCACCAATTAAAATTGTACCTTTATTGGCACTTTTGTGTAGGCATGTGAACGTCAATTCTTTCACAAGCACATTTATTAACATGGGTTGGGAGTCTTTGGACGGTAGGGAGAAATTTTTATTTTATTTTAGGGTAATTAACGTCCTCATCTTTTATTGTTATTGTAGAAAACGTCTCTACCTTTCATTTTTGGCTTCTTTTAACATTTCATTGTGCAAAATGTCATTTTCACCTATTTTCTCAATAAAAAATTAATAGATTGATATATTTGTCATTAATTTTTAATTGAGAAAATATGTGAAAATAATATTTTGCGCAATGAAAAATGAAAAAAATGGTGATACTGCCAAAAAAAAATGAAAGGTGTTGATGTTTTTCACAATAACAATGAAAGGTGTGGATATTATGTGATAATTACCATTTGTTTTATTTTATTTCAAAAAATATAATTCTACACGTTGTTACTGTAGATTGTTTATTGAAATAAACTACAAAGTAAAGAGGAAGAGTGTATTGTCGGACATTCGATTAATGAATATCTAGAACGAAACACTTAATCCTAAGGATGGCAATTCGAACTGTTAAAATCGAAAACCGAGGTTAACCGAACCGAATGAGGTGAAAAAACCGAACCGATGGTGCAATTAGGTGGTTGTGATTTTGATTTTAATGACCCGGTTTGGGGTGGAGCAGGTATTGTATTAGCGATGGTGCCCCGCCCCGAACCGATTACCTGTTTTAAAAAAATTAATTGGGCTTTCCATTATTCTTTCCCAAAATTAATTGGACAATTTTGAATTTCTGGGCTCAATTTGAAGTCCATTTTTTTTAGTTGAATACTATTTCCATTTACTTTTTGGAGATGAAGCGCAGTTAGAGGTTGAAAAGGTTAGAGCATTTAGTCATAAGTTGCTCAAAGAGTACAAGGGACCACGTCATTCGACAAAAAATACATCTCACTCTTCATTATCTTCGCAAGCAAAGTAGTCTACTACTGTTGAAAAGCATTCTCGCTTGGCTAGTTTTGATATATTTGTTAGCCATTCTGTTACCGTTGATCATGTAAAAATAGAGTTTGATATTTTTCTAGACAAGTCAGTATTACCGGGTGGATGGTTTTGATTTATTGACATGGTGGAAAACAAGTACAATAAAATATCCAACTCTACAGAAGGTTTCTAGAGATTTACTAGTCATTCCAGTATCTACTGTGGCATCCGAGTCAGCGTTTAGTACAAGTGGTAGATTTGTGAGTCCACATAGAAATAGGTTTCACCAGAAGACTTTAAAACCTTTAATGTGTGCTCAGAATTGGCTTTGGACTAATATTCATGAATTTATTGTTTTATATTTGTTATTCATACACTTTCTTTTACTGCTAATATTTTTCTCCATTGTGTGTAGAAAATTTCGCTCCTTCATCATACTCCGGAGCTTGTGCAAGGTTTAGCGAGGAGGACATTGACGAAGATGTACATTTTTTTATTTAAATCTTCAATTAAGATCATTCTTGATTAAATACATTTCTTATTTACTATATATGAATCAGTTTTGAATCTTGACATATGCTAGTAAGAGTTGTGGGGAAGAATAAAGTTGACCTATGCTAGTAAGAGTCTTGACCTATGTTGATAATATTGTTTATTAAATTCGAATTTTGCATTTGAAAGTTGTGATATTGTTTGCATTTTCATTTGGGATATTGTTTGCTAAATTGACTTAGTATTGTGTTTTTGTTTTTATTAACTTTTCTTCATAATTTTTTTTTTTCAATTTGACGGTTGGAGTTTGGATTTATAAAAAATAATTTATTTTTGTGGTTATTAACCAAACTGAACCGAGCCGAACAGACTTACGTGGTTATGGTGCGGTTATAGTATGGCAAAAAAATTGGTGGTGCGGTTATGATTTTGGCTAAATCGACCCCGAACTGAACATTTGCCATCCCTACTTAATCCGCTAAGAGGCCGAGAGCTTAANTTATTTTTGTGGTTATTAACCAAACTGAACCGAGCCGAACAGACTTACGTGGTTATGGTGCGGTTATAGTATGGCAAAAAAATTGGTGGTGCGGTTATGATTTTGGCTAAATCGACCCCGAACTGAACATTTGCCATCCCTACTTAATCCGCTAAGAGGCCGAGAGCTTAAAAAGAGGAAAAAACTATTACTTTCTATGTCCTTCCACACTTCGGGTCAATATACATCTGATCATACAATTGGCTTGTTAAGATTAAGTTCAAGCTATTAAGCAACTTTACCAAAAAATCACAAAAAGATAAAGTGCTAGTAATAAAGAATAAGAAGAGCACAAAAATTTTCGCTCTAAAGCAAGATGTTCAAAACATAAAGTTCACAATCCCCTATTGAGCTTTCGTCACAAGAAGAAATTACTATATTATAACCGGAACCAAAGAAATTGTCCAAGATACACTTTCTGAGCACTCAGAATGAATCATTCAATATTACATCAAGCAATTATTTCAATACATACAACCGTTTACTCAAGAACACAGTACTCAACAATATCAAATCACTCAAAATGTATATCAAGCTGATAGCGTTTGAAAGATCAAAATAAGTTTTTTGCCTTTTGAGTGAGAGAAAGAGACTAGAGAACTACAAAGGTTACAGAGAGATGAAAAAATTGAATTCGACACCCAAACCCTAAGCAATGAATTTATATCAAAAGTCATGAGAAAGTCATCCATCCAACGATTGTTCCGGTTGACACTTGGCGACATCATATGCCTTTAAAAACCACTAAATAAGTCACATTTTACAAAAACACATTTTTGTAAAATAGAAGCAACAGTCACCAATTCAACAAACCGGTCAAAGAATTAACCAACAATCAGGTCAGCAGCCAAGTCATCATCATTGTGCCACCTTTCCCCACATGGTTGGCTCCTTGTAACAGTCATTGAAGTAATACAATTTTGGCAATATGGACCCATGTTTGGCATCGCATATCTCATCGCGGTATAATGAAAATCCTAAGACATGGCAATAAAAGTAGTCCTTGTTCTAAGCATATATGATCCAATCCCTTTGAAATGCCTCATTTTGTAAGCATCTTCTTTATTTTTTTCTTCAACTTCTGTTGTCGCCTTCTTTCTAATTTGTTGTAGTGCTTATGTTGACTGAACTAATCGTCCTTGCGCTCTAATTAAAATTTGATTAACTAGAGTTTAAGAGATAAAAGACTTATTTTCAACGTAATTAATGGGCACAAGGAGACTTACTTGACAAAAATAAATAAAATTAGAAGCAGGACCCAAATGTGAATACGTCAAATATTAGGGACTATAATTGTGATTTTTCTTAATTTCACATAACCAATTTACGATTGTATTTTAATTTTTTAAAATTATAGAGTGAATAGGACAAATCATGTCTTAGCATACATTTTTGTTATTTAAAATGCCTATTAAACTAAGGATTTATTTTTTAAAAGCACAAGGTTTGAGTAATGCTAGGAATTGCGTTGGACCACACGGCTTTGACCTTTTTGTATGTTTGGTTCTTGGGATCCAATGTCACATGACTTTTGTTTGACACATTTTAAGAAAAGTGCCTGCTTAGGACATGGATCTACCTTTTTTAAGATTAAATACTCTCAATTGAGCGGACACGTCTACTTTAATAAATTTACTCTTAAATGGTACTTTAACTTCTGAGAGAGAAAAAATGTTGAACGTACTTGCTTATAAATCTACAAGGTCAAGATGATAGATCAAATTAATTATTACCGTTAACTATGTCGATTGGTTAGATACTCATAAGTTGTGCATATTATATCAAACATTAGCGTAAATGGAAAATTTAAAACGACATCCTCCTGCCTTTTGGAAATATATTAAAAAAAAAAAAAAAGAGTTTAATTTCTTGTGGTTCCCTAAAGTTTCAACATCTCGCAAGAGCGTGCAAATTTGTGTCTAGAATATGGAACAACAAGTTTTGGTCATGCACAGTCTAGTTTCATGTATTCGTATGCTAGAAATGCGACTAGAAAATTCAATTTCAACTTCTTCAGTTGACATGCAATCACTCATTGCCGCGAAAATATTTTCAGAAAGGAAAGCATTTTCAGAATATTTTAGTCGTGAAGTGTATAGAATGTGAACAAAATTTTATATAGGACAAACTGTTTGGGGACATTTCAAGTGATTAATTAAATTAAAATCGTGTTAATCTATGATGGTCGTCTAATTAATTGCAGGGCATATTATTTTCTAAGTAAGTCGGCAATCATCATTAGATAAATTAATGTTGATTATTCCTTAAAAACACACTTTTCAATCCACGAAATTTCATTTTTAAGGAAGGGACTGTACTTTAGATTCCATATGTTTCCGTACCATTTTTTTTTAGCAAATATTGTTGATACGAGTGGATATATTTAACAATTTTACTTAATCAGTTATGAAAAATTAAAAATTGTTACTAATTAATTTGCAGTTGACTTTTATGACACTCTTTTAAGAATAATAATATTTATGTAAGGGTCATTATATTACCACCACGAATTTATTCATTATACCATATTATAATCACATCACATTTTAAATATATTTTTAATAAATACACCACAACAAATTTACAATTACACTTCCAATCAAATAAAAACTAAAAAAAAAAAAAATTTATGGTATACTCATCATTTCAATATAAATCGTCAACGGAGAAAGACGTGGACAGCCTTGGTGGGGGCTACTGATAAGTGTAGTTTTTATACTTATTTGTAGCGTTAAATCATAATAATTTGTTGTCTTTTGAATTAAATTCTACCTAATTTATGTTAAATTATCTTTTGTAGGTTAAACTCATGTCTAATTAAGAATTGAAGAAAAGATTGCAAAATAACGAAAATGGTAAAAATCCAAAGT
>CAIGRP010046263.1:0-11667 GCA_903798385.1 Fraxinus cuspidata
AATAGTACTTCAAAAATATTACGCAATCATTCATTCGATACATAAGATGTGCAACGCACGTATTTATTACTAGTGCAATTATAAGCACGTAAATGAGGCATCTTCATTTTTAAATAAGAAAATTAAGTAAAATTATGGTTTTAAGATTTAATTATCATTAATCAGATCATTAAGAATTTTCTTCAAAACATTAAGTGTTAACTATATATAAAATATATATTTGATATTTTTTTAAAATTATAGTATCAAATAATATAAATTGAGTAAGCAATCCCAAATTTGAAGGCTAATTACTATCTCAACGGATTTTAAAATCACAAAATCTAGAGTGGGGAAATCAAATTACAGATTCAATGTTTTCATTTTCTTGTTCTAAATAAAGCCTTCAACCTCTAAATTGAGGATCGATTCTTGCACGAAGTCATAGTTTTCAAAAGACATGTTTTATCATATTCAAACACATAAAGTCACAAAATAGTATCACATATTTATGAATAAATGTCATAGACACAACCTTATAAGTTACAATCACACAACGCAGTATGCCAGATTAACGTATAGCAAAATTTTTAGATCGTAATCACACAAGTCAGTCGTAATAATAATCTTTGCACGAAATGCAATTTTCCAAAGACACATTTTATGTTACATTCTTAAATTGTATATGCATACTTGAAACCGTAGATTATCACAATTTTGTGATTGGGAGTCACAATCACATAATCTATAAGTCACAATCACATAATATATTAGGTCACGGACACAATTTTCGAACAAAATAATAGAAAAATATTGTGATCGAAATCTGTTATTGGAACAATTGTATACAAATTGATTGTTTAATTTTGTGCTTCACCAATAGCTGTAAAAACCGACATAGGGCCAAACTATTCTGAAAAACTAGTGGACAGGAAGGAAATTTATGCCCAATCTCTTTATCCATTCTGGATATTCATCCATTGAGCTTCGATATTCTATTTTTATTTTAGGATTTGTGAGAACGCAGAGAGGAAGATAACTAGCAGTCTATTAGGAAGTAAAATAAGATGAAACACAATAATCATAAATAATAATTTTCTAATCCTCAATTTATTCACATTATTCTCTTATTTAATTTCATATATTTATAATTTTAAATAAGATAATATTGATTTGACCTTATTTTTTTTAGAATTCTATAAGTTCGATATTTTTAAATTTGGTTTCTAAATTATGATTGTTCCATACAAGCATGACCGGTTATGAGTTTTTTTATTTTTTTTGTAAAAATGATTTAAATATAAACGTTGAAAAAATTAAACACGGGATAAAACCCACAAGAACACTCTTGGAGTCGACTCGCAAGGCCCACGAGCTCTCAGGCCAAGCTCGCATTGACGAAATCCGAGATCACCTCGGCCCACTGGGAAATCAAGCTCTCACGAGTTGGCAGTAGCCCAAAGTGTTTAACAAAATAGCACTAGAAATGAAATTAATTATTTGTAGCAGTTTTCAAACTTTCAGTTTCAGCACCAATATTTGGTTTTTTTTCTTTATAATTATTTTTAGATTTTCCTGTGAAACCTTGCTGTGCTGAGACACTTTAACTTGACAGCCACTTCTACTTTTAAACCAGGCCATGAATGAAAAACAGAGAATTTCTGAATTTTTTATTCAAGAAGGGTAGCATTTACCAGCAGACTAGCAGAAAATTGGTGATTAAAATAAAAAATATCGAAGCCTTTAAATAAAAAGTGAGGGCAAAAAGGGGATAATAAAAGATCCACTTCTCCTAGTGCATGCAGTTGTACCAAAATTTATGCAACTTTAGTAAATATATCATCACATAATAGTTACAGAAGTTACCTACTCATATTGGTACAACATAGAGCACGGTTTGAAAAATGTGTGCTGCCTACCATGGTGAACTATATCATCCAGGGGAGGCCAAGTCGTTTCACGTATTGTACGGTGACCCAACTCATAAACGAGATGTATACTACTAACAAACAAGCTCGCTTTAATAGGATAGTATGAGAACGGAGAGGAAGCATTCTTACAGTGTGGATTTGACTTATAAAAGATTTCAACGGCCGTATGAGCCCAACCAAGGTGATGGATATCAAGGAAGTCGAAAAACCAGTAAGAAGTCCGGCTATTATATCCCATCTCCATATCCTGATGGATCCCTCACCAGCAAGCCATGACTTCAATATCCTCATGAATCTGTCAAGATAAAAGCATCTTATGTTGAGAAAAGGAAAAATGACTGGAAAACACTAAAAATACACAATGAATATTGCGCAGACAGAATTTCAAGAGATGATCATTTCTAAACGATTTATGTATATCTGGGAAGATAATAAACGAAATTTATTATCAATCATCAGTTCCAGCGATCACTCGCTGCATAATGGCATGCTGCATACAAGAATTAGAAGCTTCAAAAGAATTATCTGATATGATGGCTAAGTACAACACCACACAATGAGGCTGACCTCAAAAGTTCTTCCTCTAGAACTATTCTAGAAAGTTAAGTTCTGTTAGTATAAAAATAAATTTATACATCATGCTTGGTAAAATAAGTAACTTTTAAGCTTAGCCAAACACGCTCTAAGCCTAATTCCCAATAAATTTATTTTTAAGAGTTCCTTTGGTAAAGATCCAACTATAAAACCAATGGCCAATAAAATAATAGGAGAGAGTAAACCCAAATTTAAGAGCAATCAGGAGTACCCAGCAGAAGTAAAAAAAATGATACAGCATAACACCAAAAAGCAGAAGAAAACTAGTATGCGAACTTCCAAATGTACTCATGGCCATGAAGAGACCATAAAAAGAAGAAAATTGTTGGCATGATACTCACAGAATAGAATATCTTCTAAGCATTTCAATGGTTGATGGATCTTTTGCATGGCAATTAAATAAACCATCCTGGTCTATGTGCACCTCAGGAATGCCCAACGTATACCAGCATCCATATGTTTCATTCACCTGAATAAGCCAAAAAAAAATAGATATGTGCAGCTTATAAAAGAGTAAGAGTAATTTAGACTAGTGTATCATAGGCATCCTCTGGATCAAAACCGGTTAAAAAAGGATTTCGAAGATAAAATATTAACTCATACTGTTGGAAGTTTTACTTTCCTTGTTTACTAGCATATTCTAGAAAGATCCGTGCTTTCTCATTTCCTTTTCTTTTTATAGGTCTGATAATGGTTCACGAGGAGAAATATCTATTGTTATTTGTAATCCTAAATATGGTCTTTCACTTGGTAATGCAGAAGACACGAGAACAGTTGCACAAATTCTATATTCCTCACTGTATTTCTATTTCAATTATTTTTACTCTATAATTTTTCAACACAAAAAGTTGGTTTTTGAACATCATTACATCTAAGACTTTAAGTTTCACTACCTACCTTGAATTTATTTTTGGTTAACCAAGCAGCACCAAAATTGGGTCTACAGTAAGAGGGGAGTGCTTCCTTTGGAGCTTCAGCCAATGCAAGTCTTGCCTGACCTAAATGATCACTATATTCAACCTGTTATATTGAAAACAAAAGTGATTGTGACAATGAAATCCAAATAGCACAAAGGAGACTTATTTCCATATCCCAAACATAAAGAAATGAAGTACCCTATTGAAGGATTTTGATCTTGTTTTTATACATCACTATTTGCAACCACAATTAAATATTTAAATATTAGCACTAGCATAAGTTGGCATTTTATACTTGGCAGCTCAATCAAATTGATGCAGCATATCATGGAGAATGACCTTATTTCATCAATGGAATGTCAACAAATAAAAAAATATTTCTAATGTAGTTATCTTCTTAACCAAAATGCATTACTAAAAGCACATTGGTTTTATTTGCAAGGACTTTGGACCATTAGTCTTCAGAATGAAGACGAAAAGTTACATCAAATATCAACATTTTCAACTCTCAGAAAAATGTTGTGCTAATTCAAAATTCAGACCAAGGCATTTAATAGTGGACAGAGGGTGTAATTAAGCCCAATAATCAAAGAACAGGCCTAGAGGAAACAAGAACGTGAACAAAATAGAATAAAAAAATAGTTCTTCCTAAAGTGTAATGCTAAATAAGATGATTCCATTAGCTTTTACCAAAGAACCACACTTCCCTTTCTTAAAAGAAAATTTTCAGAAGTTACTGAAATGAGAGGCAGACATGAATTTTGGGTTCTTCTCAAATAATAGAAATTGAGATACTACCACAAGAAAACAGAAGCGAAAATAGCACCGTGAATCATAATTTGAATTAGAAAAGGTTATGTGAATAATTCGAGATAAATCTTAACATGGATATTTTCAGTTTTCAATTGCAAATCTGAGGTATATTTTGAAAGGTTATAGTAGCAATGTGAATGTCAGCAAGTAGTAGCAGGCAGTTACATTGTGAAAAACTATTAAACATCGATATCCTTCTAAAAACAGCATAGAAAATGCTAAAAACTTAATTGAACAGGGAACAAGTCCAGTTACGAACAATTAGATACTATTTATATTGCAAGCATATTCAATTACAGATAAGAGTGAAAACGTAGGTTGCTACACATAACTTCAAGGATAGGCCAAACAGAAAGACAGATAGGCATGTAAATTTGGCAACTCAAACCTAGAAGAGGAGACTTTCCAGAACATTAAGTTTTGAAAGTATCAATGTAGATTAAAAGGTCCACCAATTTTCTAGATTACCAAGCTGTCATATCAAACGCGTTTTCAAATTCTTAGTAGCACAATATCTTAGTGAGAAGGAAAAATAAAGCCCAATCTTTAGTTTCTATCACTGTTAAATCCTAATATACTGAACCATCGAGTCCCCAAAACTTCAAAGGTTGCAGCAGTAATCAGAACATATACTTACTAACCTCTTTCAGTAACATAAACATTTTGAAATTACCTCACAACATAGCATCTTAGAAAAGTACTAAATTTTAGCAAAATATTAGTTTACACTAAGTTATCAGGTAATATCAAACTGATGATTTCAATGAATGAGGATCAAAGTTGCTGATTCATCCAACAGTAAAAGAAACTTAACTGACAAATACAGATCGTAACTTGAGCAAGAAGTAGCAATGATCACCTCAAATATAGAAGCCCAGTAGTAGTCAAAATGACAACGATATTTCTTTCTCTCACGTGGGTGGAACACATGCTTGGCTTTATAATTTAACAATCCCAATTCACAGACCTTAGATGACCTAAGATCCACACCTGAAAAGATGCTATATCAGTGTCCCTGTGCTGACATTAATAATAAAGCCTCCAATGGGCCATTAAATGATATAGCACAAAATAAAAACACAAGTTTTTTACCCGCTCTTGCTTTATTGACTCTCAGTTTTATTAAAGAAAAACATTAATAACTTGATAAAAGAAGACACAAAAAAGCACAAACACTGAGGTAGAGTCCTAAACGGAGAGAAATAATGAATTGCTAGTCATAATTACATGAAATTGAGATTGGAATAAATGTCCAGGTTCTATGGAAACTTGCCAAGTTAATTAATTATTCATTAGAGAAAAGGATACATCAAACTATTCAAGTAACTGGTGAAGGTTAAATGAGCAGCTGATTTTTCAAATCACAATACATTAGAGGGCAGAAATAGAAGGCAAGGTTACCTAAAATGTTTATTCCCAACAAACATGAATTAGCTTATGTTTGGCTGATGTTTATAATATGCTTATAACGGTCAAATCACTTTTTATTCATACATATCATAAAAAAGGGGAAAAATGGCAAGAGAAATTTTAAGAGATTTGAAGTGCTCAAAGTCGGCCAAAGCTAATGTTCAATGCTTTATGGTTGCTGCTTTGTCCCTCATCACCCTAAGAGAGGACGGAGTTTGCTTTCTTTCCTATGCGAGTCTTGTCCTAAGGTGGAATGCTTCCAGCTTTTAAAAATGGGCTTTGCCTTGAGGTTTTAGATTCCTTCTAGTAAGCCCGGTTAGCATATTGTTGTATGAAAAGGATTCGATTACCTATTTTCCTTAGTCCCAGAAATTTAACTCGATCTTATGGTAGACTGCCCTCATAGGGGGCACTTGGCAACTAACTTGTGGGGCATGATATCCCACAAATCCTTGAGTACTTACTGCACTTCCTAAGAAAGAAGACGTTGTGGTATTGGANTGGGGCATGATATCCCACAAATCCTTGAGTACTTACTGCACTTCCTAAGAAAGAAGACGTTGTGGTATTGGATCCGCTCTTTTGTTAGCATGAACATGAATTAGATTTTATTCGTATATTACATTAAAAAATCGCCATGTTCGTATATTCTAGAAGACAACTATCATGAAAGATAAATCACGAAGATTAAAATCCTCTTTAATTACCTCATCCCATTATCTTATGTCGACCTCTTCCATTGTGATTTAATGTGAACACTAACTAAACCCACCTAATTTCTCATGAAAGCATTATGTATAGTTTTTCCTTGTAACTATTGTTTTATAGTTTACACACCAAATCTAAGAAGCATAAACACAGAATGGGGTCATGGATATGACAGAATACGGACATGTGAACACGGTATTTTCCCGGAAAAAATGGATAAGAGATGATAGGGACACTTTGAATAAAACACTTCAATTTACTAAGCTAAGAATTAAATGTGAGGGAAACAATACTCTAAGAACAAGAAAAATAAGAACAGGTTACTTGTTATCCGATTTCTCTTAACCTGAAAGATTGTCATGTTATGGTTTAACCTATTTATTGTTTTATAATCTTTCAATATTAAACCATCCTTCACATGTCCTAGTTTGTTATCAACATGCCACAATGTGTCCCAGCATGTCTCTGACATGTCCTAGTGTGTTCAAAATTAATACAAGTTGTTCGATAAACATGAGGTTGAGTAAATGAATTTTTTTCACCACCCTTTTTGATCTAATACCACATCTACCAAAAGATCCAATATAATCAAATCTTTTACAACCATAGCTCATTATATTAATAATATTGTCTAAAAACTCAAGTTGTTATAGAGAAACCACATATATTCATTCAAATTCCATTTTCAACACGTCTCCTCATTTACATTCCAATTAAGTTTTTAATAAAAAATATGATACATGCACAATTTTCTTAAATGGGTGGTAGCAAGACTTGATGACTCTAATACCATGTTAATCGCGTCATCTAAAAATTTAAACTATTACGGGGTGGCACCACACATTCATTTTATCTTGTCTTAATCGCATCGTATTAATATTGGTAAGTCTTTCTTTCCAAGTTCCATGGATCACACCGCCTTGTAAATGGAAGTTTCTTATACCTATGCAATGCATATCCTAACATCTAAGTTGTATGTTCCAAATTCGGAAAAAAAAAATGATTATCTTGCATAGAAAACATAGATCTAGCCTAATAGACCAACTAATACTTGACTCGTGATAAAACAAAATGGTAATTATATTATTTCGGCAATATATTAGAGCGGAACACTCTTAGAAGTTCATAAAAATTAAGTTCAAACTCAAGTTCTCACATGCAAAGAACTTATCCTAAAATGCTTGTGTACAGTACAATGGCAGCAAAAGTCTTCCGCAAGGCTCAATCATGCATGCAAGAAATGTTTAGTTCTTTCACAAGAGTAACTGAAAATCAAATTGGTGTACAAAAGAATTCTCTAATAACGCTTTGTAAAATTATACCAAAATTCAAAAGCATTTTTATTTGGACAATTCACTGCACCCACAAAAGAGAAAAAGAGCCAGACGAGGACAGACTAGCCCAGCTCATCCCCTTTCCTAAAAACATCATTCAAAGCTCGAATTGTTTCCCTTTTTTCTACAAATTAACAACTAATAAGCAGGTCCCATAATGAATTTCAGAAAAATTAAACTACTAAAGTAAATTGATCGAAGAGAATAAGTGCGTAAAGAAGAATCGAGTAAACAACAATCACTTACTGCTGGATACAATTTTGCACCGGGAAGCCACAGAAACGGGACTCCAAATAGACAAATTCCCGATCAATACAGCCAAATAAAGTAAGCAAAAGAATAGCAAAAATAAGGTTAAAATAGAAAAGGTAAGGGCAAAACAGGAACGGAAAACTGTGTAACCGAGACTATTTCTATTCATTTTCTCCAGCTCTTCCTCACGAATCTCTGGGGAATCCATGGTGTTACTGAAATTTCACCGGGTGAATCTCCGTTACCGGATTTTTACCCGGTGATCGGAATTTTCGCTGAAACAAATCAATCGGACCAGATTGTTTCTTTTTGGCCTTTTCATATATATTTTATGTTGTGCGTTTTGTCCATAATCTTGGGCTGTCATTTTGGAAAATATTTTTGTATTTAATTAAAAGTCAACATAAGAGTCCACGTGCCTGGTACGTTCATAAAATAACTCATTAATTTTGATACATATTATAAAAATTGGAGAATTGTAGCTACGATTCAATCTTTCAAAATTATGGAGATATTATCCAAATTTTTTTTACTTGTAGCAAAACTAGTTCAAACCTTTCAAATGGTACGGCGAAAGGAACTAAAGACTGGAACAATTTTCATCTAAACATTCGTTAGTTGACCAAAAATCAGTGTTCGATTATAATTTGACTAATTTTTAAAAAGTGTAAAATTGTTTTTTAACCTTTTTATTAATCAAAAGGGATATTTTTGCTTCGGAAGTGTCCAACCTTTTAGAGAAAGTAAAGAATGTCAAATGGAATAAAATGAGATCGAAGAAATTTTTTGTGAATTTGCTAATTCTGAAGTGGACGTGATTTCGAATAGCTTCTTAAATTACTTTTTACGCATTCTAATTATTCATTTTTCACTAGTCCCACTATTTTGATTGGATTAATCGAGTCCAGTTTTGATGACATTGATTCCGTTGTGTATATTTATTTTATATTAAATTG
This sequence comes from Fraxinus cuspidata, assembly GCA_903798385.1. Classification (NCBI taxonomy): domain Eukaryota; kingdom Viridiplantae; phylum Streptophyta; class Magnoliopsida; order Lamiales; family Oleaceae; genus Fraxinus; species Fraxinus cuspidata. The sequence goes on from CAIGRP010046263.1 coordinate 8,895, forward strand.
AGTAATTGGATACTTAAATTATTTAAATTTAGGAGAAATTCAACTTGTAACAAGAACAATGTGAGATGTTATGAGAATATATATTTCATACGTTTGAACTTAAAAGAGACAATAAACAAATGCATCATGATGATGTAATTACTAAAGTAGATCAAGATTTATTTGCTAAATGGGAACCACCAAAATTGGACAGATCAATTAATTGGAATCCTATAAAAAATTAATTAAATCTTAATCTGCATAATAACCGTACCACCCCCACCCGATTAATCCCTCCACTCTGTAACTCTCTCTTTAGAGGTTACTCTTTGTATCTTTCTCTTTACTATCACTCCTCCTTCTCTCTCTCTCTCTCTAGCCTCTACCACCACTCAACCCACCCAAACCTAACCCCTAGGGCGAAACAAAACTGTCTGAGAAAGCCGATGCATGTAGCAGTTCGCCACTACGTGCGGTGGAGCATAACCAAAGTCTGTATCTTTTTCGGCCCCGCTACGCACAACGGTAGGCACTGGTAGTGGTAGCGGTGATACGTCACCATTGTCGATACAGCAAATTGCAAGTCGACCATCAATGAGTTGATCTCTATTCGACCTACATTTGATGTCGAAAACGCAGCGACGTAAGCAGATCGCGATTTGACTACCAATGTCGGTAAAGCATATCGTGAGTTGACCACAGATACGAACGGCGCCTTGTTGCTGCAATAGCGACGAACCAGAGTTGTTGGTTCTGATTTGTAACCAGATTTGATGGTTGGTGGGGTTGGTTATGCAGTTGGCACCTCTATAGAGTAAGAAGGCTGCAATCGGAGTTGGTGGGGCCAACAAACCTTTTTTGATTTTTGGGTGGTTTTTTGAATTGTGGGTGGTTCGTTGGTGGTTGAGGTGGTGGCGACGACGACTCGCAGCGCGCGATGAGGCATACCCTCCACTCACCAACCTTTGCGCATTCTAAAGTAAATTTTCAGCTATCGAAGGATCTAGATTTGGTATCGGACCTGTTCGACGCACTTACAAGAAATATGGAGAAGATGGGATCAGAGGACGATCTGTGTTTCTACTTTTATAAATATGGAGAAGCTCAGTGGTGGAGATGGATTTGAGATTAATTACTCTGTTTTCGACTACGTGGGCTTAGTTATGGTAGTGGAGTGTATGCTGACAGTTGCGAAGAGAAGAGTGGTGATGTGTTGCTAGGCAGAGGCATAGGTAAGTAATTCGGTGGATAGTTCGGAACTTGTGTTTTCTGAAATTGTTGGTGGTGGTTTCTGTTGGTGGTGTGATGCCGATGGTAATGGTGGTGGTTGGTGTTTGTTGAAGGTGTTGGTGATGGTGATCGTTGTTGTAGATTTAGGGTGAAGGTAGACTTTAGTTGAAAGTGGTAGTTGTAGTGGTTATGGTGGTGATTGGTGGTGGATTGTGGGGGTTGGTCTTTGGCGTGTGCAGGTTTATCTGTGGTGGCCCTCTTTGACCAATATGTGTTTATTGTGACGTGTGATCAATTCTATCTTCATTGTGATTGTGTGTGACCAGATTATCAGTGAGTCACAAATTAGACACAGACAGTCATACTGAATACAAATTTGGTCACTAATAGTCACAAATTATACATGTCAATAATCGATTACATACAATCACAAGTTACACTAACTTGGTCACGGATGTTCTAATCACAGTTAGTCACAAATAACACAAGTATAGTCACAAACAATAATTTTGATCACATATAACACAGTTTGTCACAAATCTTGTCAACCACAATGCAACACTATTGCCATCACATAGTACTCAAAACATTCACCACCACCAAACAGATCAACCGCAGTGCACCTTCATCACTTGCAATACACTATCACCGCCACCATGTATATCTATTTTCTAACACAGTGTCACATCATCATCACCACAGTCACCTTTAAAGTTATTTACGTCTGTAAACGTATATGGAGAGAGAGAACATTTTTAGAGAGAGTATCTTTAACTTTTGGAGTTTTCTACATTGGAGTAGGGTCGGGGTGGGGTGTAGAGATATTTGAATTTCTATAGATTTTTGGGGTGTCGGTGGGGTGGGTATATATATATATATTAATTGTATATTATATATATTATTAATTGGAATTAACACTTGAATTTTGAAATAATTTAACAAGTTCGTTAATTTTGAAATGTGATTATTATATATAGGAGTTATGTATTGTTCATCTATAGCAATGTGCAATTAATCCTTTGAACCATTCGATTATATGGAAAATCGTTGGCCCAATTCCAAGTGAATCGGCCGAGCCAAAGATCTTGCATACAAAATCTCACCATATCTCGCATTGCCTTTTCATTTTACACATTTGATTTCATATTTCACCACAATTACCTTTTTGTGTTTTAATTGTATATATGTTGTTTGTTGCTGCTGCTATACACAATTTATTCGGAATCGAGTTTTTTTTTTTTTTTTATTATTCATTTTTCAATGACTAAAGTTGTGGAAAAAAATAGGGTAAATGGCACAAAACGTATCTACCTTTCAACGTCATTGTGCAAAACGTCCATACCTTTCATTTTTTGGCATTTTCACCCATACCTTTCACATTTCTTATACAAAAGGTCATTTTCAACCATTTTTTCAATAAAATGACGATTTTACCCTTCTATTTAAATGAAACAAAAAGAAAAAAAGAAAAGAAAAAATAAATAATTTATTGCGATTATAGTCCTAATTTTTTCAAAATATTATCCTCCCAACCATTTCAACTTCTGGTCCAAAACTCTCAACA
>CAIGRP010046269.1:0-19827 GCA_903798385.1 Fraxinus cuspidata
GAAAGATGAAAAGATGTTTGAAAGACTAATACCTCATATAATAGCATACGAAACAAAAATCTAAGTGATAAGAGTAGACGTTTAAATGACGGAGAATCATACTAAACTTTTCCAATATCACAACTATTTTACAATTGAAATAAACTATTACAATGAAAATGAAATTATAACTCAAACTAGACTAATATTTACAATATGCGGTCGAAATTGGGGCAAATTGCGGCTACGATTGGATCAAGGGGTTTAAGCAAAATTGCGGTCCTTGACACCATGGGAGGTTCCAATATGATTTGTGTTGACTTGGCAATTTGTCTTATATAGCTTCCATACTTCTATGTGGCATCCACCTATAACGAAAGCGTAACACTAATATGAAATTGTGTGTGTGTGTGTGTGCTTTTTTTTTTTTAAATGAATTTTCACTATCACTAATGTATATCATCCGGTGAGTGATCGAGATGGATAGAGTAAAGTTGAGTGGCCATTGGGAAAATGTTGTGAAATACAATGAATAAGCCGTGACGTAGAGCAAAGTTCAATGGCCATTATAACAGTTAGCTCTTCAATATCGTCTCTTTTATTCGAGGCTTGACTTAATTTTTTGTAATTTAAAATTGTAAATTTTATATTTATATTAAACATATCTTTTTTCACGAACATTGAATGTTTGATACTTTATCGAAACTTGTGATACGATGCTTTTAATTTTCTTATACCAAAACAAAATTATCAAAAAGGAGAAAACGCAATTTTTTACGATTTAAAAACATTGCGGCTCAAGAAGCATTATTGTGATCGACAATTATTTGATATCAAAACATTGCATTCCTATTTGATGGTCACTGTCTTTGACCAGTCTTGACTCCCGATTAGATCGAAATGCGACGCTATATTGCACTAGTGATGAATATACGCTTATCCGGGTCATTAAACTATATCAATTATTGTTAATTTGGATTAATTTTATATAATTTTTGTTTGTTAGGTAAAGCTCGATGCAAATTGATGGAATTGGAGAAAAGGGGCGAAAAGGGGCTAAAATAGAAGAAATTAAAAGTTTGAGGAGTAAATTGTACAAATCTAATAGATGATTCAGATCACTTGATGACAATTGGAGAGTTTTAGGATTCAATTGGATGTATTGTAAAGGAAACACTGAAAAAGAGCGACAAAATGACTTAGATATGCCACCAAGAAGTTCCCAAACTTCGTACAACAAAACGGGTGCGAGGCACTAACCGACGCGCACAACTTGAATATTTACCAAGAGTAAAAGGTGGACCCGACGCAGGCTCCACAAAATTGCCAATGCGGATGCCCCGATATAATTCCGACCGATGGACTGATTTCTGCATTTGAATCAAACTATTAACAAAATGAATTTCTATCATCTATTTAACCCACATGGGCCGTCTTGAATGACACAACACATAATACACCATATTATACCATAAAGAAGAGGTCTAGTGCACAATTCAAGGGCAATTAATACAATAAGTTGAAGATTCGAAGTTTGGTTTGAAGATTCAAAAAGAAATTACTTTCTTTTATCGTTTCTATTCCGAATGATGTTATTCCAAAAAAAAAAATGTGTAATTTACATACAATTATGCCAGGCTAAATCTTCCCATGTGTTAGACGAAGATGAAACCTACTTATTATTTATTTTTATTTTAAAACTAGTAGTTTAGTTAAATTCTCATATTCTTGATTAATCTTGTATACTTAATTTTCATTATTTAATTGTTTGATCACCAATTTCAATATTTTCAAAGCTATGCAATTTTATTGGAAGGTGGTGATTGGATGGCCACCACCTTCGACAAGACATCCTCTTCCTCAATTGTATCAATAAAAGGGTTAAAAATCTTGTTCGTCCTTGAACCTTACTCGTTGCTAAAAAATACAATTACAATTCTTTTCTTCTCTTTTTTTGAAGTAAACAGAATTTCATTATCGTAAATCTCCACGCACATCGTGATTATAAATAACGGTATATAATCAACCCATTGATAAGAAGAACTCTACTTAAACTTCAGTGCCACGATCTTCGGCGTTGTATAAATATGGGAACAATTATAAACCATATCAACTGTAGTTTTAAGTAGACATGCCGGGAAAAAGGTCACTTAATTTGCAGGTTTTACATATTGGTCACTCGACTTCAATTTGTCTCAATTTAATCACCCAACCTATATTTGTTTTATTTAACCAAAACCCCGTTTCTTTCTAGCACATACTATCTTTCTTTTTACTAGGGATGTTAAAACACGAAGTTGAACAAGCATTCCCCATGAAACACATAAGACCAATACAGAGTAATCACATTGTCCAATAAACTGGTATTAGTTTTACGTCTGAGTAAATGGGGGTGAAGTTCCCACTCGTTCAGTTCCATTCTGCACCTGCAAAACCTAAGACCTTAATACCTTTCTTCTACATAACTGTTTACAGAAGAATGGAAGAAGCTATTCTTATAGTTGCCACCTGCTTCTAACTCTGAAAGCGTCAAATAGCAGCAAGCCTCTATGGAAACATTCTTCGTCCTGAGAATTCTGCGCTTTAGTTGATTGTTATGTAATTTTAAACGTACATCAATTGGAGCAAACCTCACTCCCCGCGAGTCACTAAGTGGTTCAGAAAACATTTTAAGTTGCAAAAATCCAGGCATTCTGAAGTGTGGGAAAATCACAAACCGAAATCCAGTTCAGCTCGTTTCAGCACAGATGTTACCCTGAAGAAAAATTCAGGTTCCTTTGCCTTTATATCTTCAAGAGACCTCGACTCATGTTCATCAGCCTACAAAATAATATCAAAATTCTTCAGGATTGTTTTAATAGTTTTTCTCACTAGTTCACTATAATGCATAAAAGTAGCAGGGTAGCAGCTAAAACTTCAAAGCAAACTTATATGTAAAAGATTATGGGGCATTCATGTTTATCTATATCATATGGCTTCAAACTGTCATTTTATCAATCAGAATTGCTAGAATGTAATATATTTACAACTGCTGCTCTTATATACAATTTTCTAAAAGTAACAATTTTCATTCCTTCAATAGATGCATTCCTCGTTCCAAATTGAATAGTTTTAAACTGAACAATTTATGCCCCAAAAGGATTCATCACTTGAGAGGAAGACAGACCAAAATGCACAACCTAAGGTAGGTGCAAAAGATTTGGCATCATTGGAACTTTAATTAGTAGTAGTCCAGACAGAATGTAATTACCAAAAAGGATCTAATTAGCTGATTAAGTTTATCTAGAATAAAACTTAGCTTCATAACTAATATATTGCTACTAGGGGATCTCTGGCACTGACTATAAGAATGGATAACTGTACATATGCATGAATATGAACACCTATAAACAGGGGTGGAGCTAGACAAAGACGTTGGGGTGGGCTGATAAATTTCAATGAACTCACGCTATAAGAGATACTCTATGCCATACAATATCTAATTTAAAAGCCTATGCTCATGACACTCATGACAAAGTGATCAGATTCTCAAGTAAGAATCTAGATGTCAACCCTAAGTTGTCTACTAGATTTTCGTAGCTTTTCTTGTCAAAACGGATCGACGCTCTCCCTAAATACAAGTCCCAAAGAACTTTGACAAACAATAGTTCCAAACTTTTGAAAATTGTCCAAAACACACAATAAAAGATACGTGATTGTATGTCATTGTTTCCAAAATACTAATTGACGTGGTCATCAATGTTCTATACCAACACATTCTAATACCACCTGAAGTGGGAAAAACCAACATGGAATATTGAGGGTCCAAAGAAATTGGATTTAGTTCTCGACTATGCTTGCCCCAATTAATTAATATGCTTATAAGCTGATTAATTTATATGTATATAATTGTTTAACAAATTTTCTTTGTAATGCAAAATTGAATATAGAGCAAGTTACGATAAAAAAAAAAATCTATTTCAAAATCAAAGTAAGTTAATATATACTTATAAATATGAACAAGTATTTATAAAAACATAAATAGAAACCAAAAATTTAGTTACTTTAAAGCTTAGCTAGACATGTAGCATCTCTTACTGTTAAAATGAGCAATTTATTTTCAAATTTATTCAATAAAAAATATTATTATAAAATTTACTTTATAATAAGTGCACCTTTTAACTTAGTCAAACATGCATGAGATAATACACCTAATTTTTGTAACGAGCTATTTGTGATGCATGAATGTGAATAAAAGGAATATGTAATTATTGTGGAGTCTAATTAAATTTGGACAATAGTACATTGAACTTGGGCCGGAATTGAGGTTACTGGGCTAAAATAAAATTTGGGCTTCATTTGAGCATAAAAAATTCTTTTTACATCTCTACTTACATTTAGCCAGGCCTGCCCCACCCCCCCTTATCTGCCCCTGTTATAAATGAGTCACAAATATATTTGACAGGTACTTGAAAGTCAGGTGCTCAATTCTAGTCATGAATATAAATTGTGGCCCATTTATGAGGTTGTAACCTAAATGTATAAAATCAATCAACCAGTTCAATAGTTTAACTGCATGTACTCTTGTGTTCCTAATGCGTGTCCTTACATCTCCGTTTCGCAGCCAAAAGAAAATCAAGAGAAGAAAGTGTAAGCGTTCCTCTTCTTTTCCCCTTACGAGTCCTACATTATTCTTTTGTGGACAATAGCACATGCAGCTTTACACTAACACTTCATACATTTAACAAACTTAATTCACAGTTTTATGCTTACCTCTTTGAATCTTAGAAGAATTAAATTTGACACAGAAGCAGGTTTCACGCGATCCCATCTGAAATGATACCACGGATTGAGGAAGATGAGTAAACTTTAACATACATGATATCATTTAATTTGTAAAGAAATGCCCACTTCACTAATACACTATAAAATGCACATGATAGTAATTAGCATGAAATAGAAATCAAAGGAAAATGTAATAATTAAGTCATTTTTACTTGGTTAAAATATTAAATTAATATGTATTTAAGTTCCTCACGATTTAGTTGAAATGAGCTCAAGTTTGATTTAAAATGTTCATAAAATGGAAAAGGACAAAATTTAAGGGTAGCATAGGAAAAGTTGAAGTGATTCCAGCAAAATGATGCAACTATACACAAACTTAAACCACATTTGGGTTGGCTACAAGGTTCACCAGACTTTCAACTTTTCGCTGACTTCAAATATCATCAGAAAGAGCTATTACATTAAATGTAAAGAGTAAAACAAAAATATGCACAAAAAATGAACCCAAGCAAGGTGAAACGTCTAGTTCAACATAAAAGTTGTCAAGACAGAAAGTAACTTCACATTGTCAATGAGATATAATAAGATTACAGAGATCATCGAAAATTACAACCATATTACATTTATAATTGTACCATATATAGATAGATTGTTTTTACTATATTTATCTGTGATTTTGGTTCTATATAATAAGAGAACCTCTCATACTGAGGGGTATCGAGTCTTACTCAATATCTATATTTGATAGTTAATGAGATTGAATAAAATTACGGAGATCGTCGAAGATTACAATTATATTATCGTTATAATTGTACCATATATAGATAGATTGATTTTACCATATTTAGTTATGATTTTGGTTCTATATAATGAGAGAACCTCTCACATAGAGGGGCGTGGAGTCTTATTGAATATTATTACCATATTTAGTTATGATTTTGTCTCTATATAATAAGAGAACCTCTCATACTGAGGGGCATCGAGTCTTTTTGAATATTTATATTTGACATGGTATCAGAGCAGTTTTGATCCTAAACAAATTAATCTTTGAGTTTGTTTCCGATGAGCGGCATTGTGTTGCTCACCCGGCCATTTTTTTATTTTTTATTTTTGTCTTTACTAAATTCGTTTTTCTTTGTTTTGGCTAGTTTGCAACGGCTAGTAGATTTCTGTTTTCTTCCTTTTGGGGGGGCTTTTGAAATCCTCTTGTTCCTGAAGCTATGCAGATTCTTGTCTAGTTAGGTTTTGGTTGGAGTTATTTTGGAAAAGATTTTGTATTCTTTTGGTGACCAATTGGAGCAATAACCCAATTTGTTGGAGACGTGATTAATGGCGGTGTTGGTTTCGGCTATCGAGGGTTCAAGTTAGAGATTTGGGTATTAGCATAGTGGTCGAACTGGCGCTGCTTTTGGGAACAGTTAAAAGGAACATGCTCAGGCCCCAATTCATTTCCATAAATTTTCTGCATTTCAGCTGCAACAGCAAAAGCCAATGCATCCTGATGGCTTTCATGTGCGGGATTGAATGAGCATGGAAGATGTGTGGTGTCGATGCTAGATGTTGACCGGCGGAGAAGGTGGCTAGGATTCTATCAATGGTGGGGGTAAAGACGATGTATAGGTCACTTATTTGGGCTGTTTCGAATAGGCAATTATTAGCCTCTTGTTTGGTGGGTTATGTACAAATTATTGCAGTTGGACCTTTTGAATTCGGCTGTGGGCTGTCATAGAGTGTGGATTTGGTTATTTTGTGTTAATGGACTGTTGGGTTGCATTTAATATTGTTATGGAGTTGTTGGTTGGGCCTACTGCTTTGGGCTTTGTTATTTTTGATGAATAGGTTAGGTTTTGGATACTTTAAGGGATGCTTATGAGCTTGGGCAATTATTTGAAATTGCGAGTTGAAAAAGGAAGGATAACCAGAATTTACCTAAGCATATAAATTTCAAGTTTCAATAATCCTACGAATGGTAATGCGGGCAATTTTGAATGGGTGAATTGGATGATGGATGATGATGAGGATGCTGCGAGGGAAGGAATCGGAGATGATGGAATCTATTAGCAAGCGAACACATTACTTTTGGAGAAGATAGAAGTTGATGGCGGGTTGACTTGGATTAACAGTGGAGTTGCTAGAGGCGACACTGAAGTTGATGCAGATGGCGACTGTGTAACTAGGGTGTTTGGAGGAAGGAGATGATCGGTGTTCTAGGTAACAGTTAGGTCGGTTAGTGGGTTGTAAAAAAATTAGACTGTGGATGGTATTACAGTGGGCTTTATTTTCATGAACTACACTAGGATTTTCTTTTTGGACATGCAGGTATAACTTGTAAATGGGCTGAGGTAATTATGGGTTGTGAGCAATTGAGCTATAAGTTGTGGTTTCTTTTTGTTGGTTGATTTTGTTTGGGCAAAGATATTAACATTTTTTTCCTAGTTTGGGCTTAAATTAATTTCGTTGGACCTACTGCTTTAGTTTAGACTTGTTGATTTGTTGGATTATTTCAAGTTTTGGTGTTGATTAGGAGACATGGGAGTGCACACCGTTGAGTTTTAATTGCTCGAGTGATGAGCAAGAATTTTGGATTCTCAGAGGAGGATTATCTTTAGATTTTTTAAAATTTTTAAATTTTTTAATTTTTTTTGTTGTAGGTTGTTTTGTGGGACTTCTTCCAAGCATCTTGGCCAGCGATATAGCTGGATTTTTGGTGCATTGGCCGTTAGAACTTTTGTCGGAACAGGAATTATGTCTTCAACTAAGTTCTCCAGACTAACAAAACTCATTGTGTGTGATCGGCACATTTCGTGAATTTCTTTTGAAAATTCTTCTTGGTTGTGAGCACTCTAGAGTGGCTTTGGAGTAGTTCTTGGTTATTTCTGCACTATTTGTTGTTCTTGATCTCTCGTCACTATTTTTCGTGGATGGTTGCTGTAATTTGGAGCTCTTCTTCGTGGACACGAACATTGTCACAGCCGTCGGTTCATGATAGCAAATTCATGCTTTTACTAGCATCAATTTGAGGGAGATGTCAATGAAATTGAATAAGATTACGGAGATCATCAAAGATTACAATTAAAGTACCATTAAAATTGTACCATGTATAGATAGATTGCTTTTACCATATTTAGTTGTGATTTTGGTTCTATACAACGAGAGAACCTCTCATATTGAGGGGCGTCGAGTCTTATTGAGTATCTATATTTGACACACATGGTCAGTAGTTGATCTAAAGAGATTATGATGCAAAATTCCAAGAATATGCTAGTTAACGTGGAAAGGCTTAATGTCCATCTAATAAAATTCTGACCATTTTCTCTTCATACAAAACATTTATCACCCATGACAAATTATACATCTGAAAAAAGAAAAAGAAACCAAAAGGTATTATCATGGCTTCTTGACAGCACAAGGATGACGTTGCCTTCCAAGACAGCGTCATGAAAAGTTACTGCTCAAAGAAACATTTATAAGCATGGGATATTTTCATGAGATGACTGCAGCCAAATGGATATACCATAAGATGAGCAAGAGAGCAGGTCAAATTAAGCATGGATAGGTCTGAATAGGCAGAGTTATTAAATACATGGAACTCGCTGATACATAAGATCTAAAAATAGGATAATAAAAATGTGACTGTCAGCATTCATTGGTATTGGATTGTAGAAGGGTGGAAGCAATAGACTAACAGCTCATACCCATAGCTTAGAATTCAGGACAGGATGATTTCTTTAACTAAAGACATTATAATCAATATTAACGACTCATCATCTAACTTTCCCTTCCAATTGTCTTTTCATAACTGCAATCTAATCAATCACAAAATAGTGATGAGAAGATAAAACATTTTCCAACTGGCTTCCATGCCAAAGTAGGAACTGAAGGTGACTATTTGAGCAACTAACACGTACATGTTTATAGCATGGTGTATAAGTATAAGCACTGAAAATTTTTCTGTTATGACAAGCAACTTTGTTTTTCACAAACCTCCATACCTCACAAGCATTAACTCATTGATAGATCGCCACATTCCACGTCCAACATCTTTAGGTGCTTGATCTCTTGCACTTCGTCCATGCCACAGTTCTTTGGCTATGTACATGACTTCTTCAACATCCACCTAGAAGAATTATAAAACATGTCACTTAAGTACGCAATCTTCAATAACACACGATTCATTCAAATTTTCCAATGAAGCTACTGCTCACATTACAGTACATTACACAAGTTAAGGTTGCTCGATTTCAAAAACCTACCATTGGTTAATTTAATTCCTAGTTACTTCCCATATAGTTGAATTACTTAGTTGACAAATGACAACAAAGTTTTAGGCAATCTCAGGTCTATAGAGTGGAAAGTGGGGGTGTATAAATGGACAGGGCTGCACAATAAATGACCAGGCCCTGTGAACTGACCTGCCATGTGCCGAGCCACAATTTCCAGAGACATGCCCTTATGGGAAACTGGTCTGGCCCATTTCGTTTGACACCTCTAGTGAAAAGTAAAGGGGAATGGGTTTGAACTTTCCATACTTTTCCTTCTCTTGTTTGGTAAAAAGAAGAGAAAATAAGATAGAATCGAAGAAAAAAAATTGATAATTTTTTAATCAGCAAGAGGTTGGAAGTTTCCACTTTTTACTGGACAAAGAAGTTGGAAATAAGTTTCCACTCCAATTTTCATCCCTTCTGAACTTTCCATCAATAGCAGATGTAATTATCCCATTTACTACATAGATGCAGATGCACTCAAACTAGCACATGGAATATGATTAGTTCGACATTAGAGAAAAACAACTGAATATTCAAATCAATAACTAGATGGCAGAACACAACTTTTGGCAGCAGAGAAAGATTCATTGCTAGTAACCTCGCTCCTTTAAAAGTTAAGCCACATCGGTAGTGGCGCTTGGAACACCTTCATATCCTCAGGTTCTAGAATTCTGCCATGTGTCAATTCTCCCTTCCCTTTCCAACCCTATATATTCTGCCTTTCCAATTAATTAAAAGGAACCTCGAACATGTATGATGCCGAATTACATCTGTTTTTATTGTGATGACTTCAGCTTAAATCTTATTACATTTTCTGTATAAATTTGAGCAAAAATATTTGTTACTAATGAAAAAAACTGTGCAGCAACCTATTCAAATTTAATGATCTATTTAGAGCTGTTACGTGAGAATAGAAGTGAAGTAAGAATTTAGAGAGAGAATGCAGATTTGGGTACCTGAACTTGCATAGTTGTACCATATAGTAACTCTTCATGCTCGATAAGGCGTTGATGGAGCACTTGATAATGATCCATATCAAAATTCACCACTGGCTTCATATGAACTTGAACTTCTGCTAGCTCGGTCACAGTATAGGAAGCCATTACTTGTCCAAAAATAGCAGGTATGGTTCCTAGGACTGGAATGATACGAACCCGAAACCCTGGCACTATCTAATAATCAATTTCAGTAATATTGTTAACCTTGTAATAAATCAGAAGAAGAGAATGTAAGAAGCTGAAGGCGAAAGATGATGCTTAAATAGGAAAACAGTGAGTTCCCAGTCCATAAAAACTGTGTAAAAAACTCTCTTTGTTGTAAATATAATTATACAAAAATAATATATTTATTAATTGAAAAAACATATGTGCTTACTTGATAATCTGAAGGATTTTCTTCTTCTCCACTTGGTCCTTTGAATGGAAGTAGCTTTGCCTTGGGTTTCTCTAATGAAAATACTACAGGAATGCCACCTTCAATTCCATAATCTTTTTTTAAACGGTGTCTTACCTGCTAACTAGATTATATAAGAGCTCTATTTGGCCAGGTGGGTAATATTACAAGCAATGTCATGTCATTGCAGAATACTCAAGCAACAGCCAATTAAATTTGTATGCCAGGCTCATCCTGACTAAATAATGATGGAAATTAAATGAGTAATTAAGATCATATAATCTATAATATATTAAATATCACATCAAATGAGAATCATTCTTTGGATGATTTTGTCTCTACTACAACTCAATTATTTTAATAATACCTTACTTTTCGTTTTTCAATAAGTAATAAATACCATAAAATCCTTGTCATGTATGAATTTTGTGTTATTAATTCTCAATTAATTAACATTCACATTAATCTAGACTCAATGATTCTTGATTTGATGAAACTTGATCTACATGAATCTAAAGTTATTATAGATGAATTTATTCCTATTCATGTATCGAGAAATTTTAATGAGTATTTAAATTCATGTATTAACAATTAATTCTTATGTACCAAATATAGTATTAAAAAATTGCTCATTTGTAGTATTTCATCATCACAAAAATATGAATCATAGAAGTTGAATTTTGAGAGTATAATTTTCTTCTCTTAAATTTCTATCATAAATTTTATTTTCTTTAATTCGTTTGAGACTCGTCAAATCCTCTATTCAAATATTACTTTTATCTATATCCTATAATCTATAAAATATCACATCAAGTGAGAATCATTCTTTGGGCGATTTTAACCCTACTATAATTCAATTATTCAATAATACCTTACTTTTCGTTTTCAATATGTAATAAATACTACAAAATCCTTATCATTTATAAATTTTGTTTTATTAATTTTGGATTAACATTTACATTAATCTAAACTCAATAAATCTTGACTTGATAAATCTTAATCTACATGAATCTAGAATTATTATTGATGAATTTATTTCTATTCATGTATTTAAGAATTTTAATGGGTGTTTAAATTCATGTATTAAAAATTAATTCTTATGTACCAAATGTAGTACAAAAAAGTTGCTCATTTGTAATATTTTATCATCACAACAAATTTGAATAATAGAAGTTGAGTTTTGAAAGCTCAATTTTCTTCTCTTAAATTTCTATCCTAAATTTAATTTTCTTTAGTTCGTTTGAGACTCATCATATCCTCGTATCAAATATTACTTTTATAGCACTTATAAAATATTTTATAATAACATGCAATGCACGTTTAACTCTGACTAGTAATAGAAAAATTCAATTATTTGAAGGGAGCTTTGCAAAAGAAATGAATAAGTAGTGACACTGTAGACATGCATAGAAGTTATCCTGGTCTCAAGAACCAGAAACTGGGTATCAAATATCAATCCACACGATGCAATATCCAGATTGCATCTACTTTCAGTATAATCTTGATGAAAGCTTACTTGTATGTAAATAGATGGAATACAACGAGAATTTACCATTTGAATTGACCAAAGTTATTGGTAGTCATCGTATCTATCTAACGTAGAACACAATTGAACAAGAGAGCAAGAGCGAGACTCATGGAAAAAGGGGAAAGGGAAGAAGAAGAGGGAAAGATAAAAAGGGGAGAGTAACCAGAGACACAAGAAAGAAGAAAGAGAAGCAAAAATTGGAGGAGAGAACTATAGATATACTTAAAAATAAGTCTAAGTATTACAATGCAAAGATCCTCTTTATATAGGGTTTCAAGAAGTCTTATTTAAGTAGGAAAACAGCTTAATAAATAATATAAAATACCATAAAATTTTTTAACTAAACATTAATTACTTTTCCTAAAACCAGAAAAACCCCAATTTCTTGGACTAGCTAGGTAGCTCCAGGCATTCTTATTTTTGGGGGTTCAGTAATTTCCTCCATCTTTATTGTCTTCTATTGCCTCCGTCTTGACTGTCTTCTATTGCTTTATCAAAATAGGATTGATGTAGAAGCCATATATCAATCTCAGCTTTGTATCAAGAAACTTTACTCATTATGCTCAGGTGTTAGAATTAACCCATGGAAGACTCGAGAAGCCACTATGATTTGTGTCTTCCCCATTTCATCAAAATAGTACATAAAGCACAACATATAATTTACCTGATCTATCTACTACTAACTGACGGTAGATTTTCCATATTCTTTATCCCTTTTAAGGTACAAGGCTTCCTCATTTCTCATTCTTGTTCAGTACATTTAACGTCTTATTGCTTTTTCTCCTATATCTTCATGATAAGATTATTCACGATGTAAAGACAAAATTTCATCCCACCATTTTTGAAGCCATAGTCATTGATATCAAGTGTCAAAATTAACCATAGAGGACTAGAGAAAATACTATCTACACCAGTGCAGTGTGATAGTACATGTTATTTCAGAAGCTAATAAAGCATCATTATCACATCTGATTTGAGAAGATAACCTCTCCGATAATAAAATTTACATCAGTTGGGGCATAAGGTGAGAGTGAATTTCACATAAATTAGCATATCGTGATGAGACAAACCAAGTTCATGTAGTGAGGCAAGTATTTGATTGCAATTGTTTTTCAACTCTCACAAAGCCAAAAGAAGGAAATTACTTAGATCGAGTTTAATCATATGTATGGCCTTGTTTGATCTAGAAAATAGCAATAGTTGAAAAGTGATAACTATATATTTATCTTTTTCTGCATTTTGACCCAAGCATATTTTATGATGCACCGACCATAGAAAGTCGACGTTCATTTCTCAACAAAGTGTGGATGGAACTGATAAGGAACCAGGATATTCGCCATTAAAAGTTCCACTGCGACATGATTAAATAGGGTCTGGGCCTATCCAAAATGAGAAATATATTTTGAACATGAACATAAAACCACAAGTTAAAATCATTACTGCTCGAGATAATGGATCATTGGTTGACTCTCTCAAGTCGGCAATACGTATTCTTGTTGGATCAGCTCTTGCTCCAGCTCCTGTTGCAGATAAAACTTTCAGACCCCTTCTTACACATGCAGCAAGAAGTGCAACCTAATATACATGATAGAAAGCAACTTCAGACATTTAAAATGCCAGTTAATTTCATGAACAGTGTCAGTCAAGGTACAGCAAAACCAGTGCCTGGGTAAAAATTCTATTTAAGGAAATAGTAAACTACATAGTTTACAAGTGCCTTGTTAGCATAAATAACAGGCACAGATTGTATGTACTTGTCATTACATTTACAATGATTCTTTTATACTGACAAACTGAGAATAAAATTCCATGAACATAAGGTCATGTATAGCAAGTTCAATAAATAAGAATCACCTAACACATTCATCAAACATGGAAATGAAAAATAAGAAAGTTGAGTTGTTCCTTGTACTGACTACAGGGTCAAAATGCAAACATATATTGGATTGCAAGAAGGCGGCGTCACTTGCACCAGTTATAATGTATTGATCACATATATAATGAAGTGCATACTCTATCTAAATTGCTCTTTACCTAAAGAACCAAACAATGAAGATCCTCTAGTAAGATAAAAGCAGATTAATATATTTATCAAGGATTAATGCTTCCATATTTTGAATAGAAGTGTAAGAAAAAAAATCAAGAAACATGTACATCTACCTTAGTGTCAATATTATCAATGCAATCTAGGACAAAATCAGGATTCCCAGAAAGAATTTCTTCTTCAGATGATGAATCATATAACAGCACTTTTGCATCGACATGGCACTCTGGGAAAATTGTCAAGAAATGCTTCTTGAGGCAAAGGGCTTTGGGGGTGCCAACATCCTCTCTTGTTGCGACAGCATGTCTATTTAATGATGAAACAGAGACCTTCAGAACCAATCATAATGTGGTTATCAATCCTTGATGAAGATAGATATAACAAATAAAAAGTGTTCAATATTTTAAGCAAATCAAGACTCCTCAACAATATTGGCTAATTTGATCTGTATCTCATTTGGACCCTAATTGTAGATTCAGGTGGTTTACTAAAGGCTGCTTAAGTAGGAGCAATGGCAGAGGTCATAAGAGAGAAACCATGATATGGTAAATAGCACTAAAATTTTATTTGTGTACCAGCTCAATCACATTCAAAATTCTGCCAGAAAGTTATCATTCAATCCAATATACAATTTTCATAAACATTGAAGAAAGGATAAACTTGAAAATAAGCAAAGAGGTTATTTATTTAAGTTGTCTTCAGCACGATCCCAGATTTACTTTTTCCCCCTTTAAAACAAGGGCCTAACACAAGTAAAATATTATAAATGGGTGGTAATGAGACTTAAACTCTGGATCTTCTACCAACTCTAATACCATGTTGAACCAACACATCTATGAGCTTGAGCCAGTAGAGTGAGGTCCAATTTATTTTTTAAAATTGTCTTCAAAATCATGCAAGAAATAAAATCATCAATCCATTTGTCAGATGATAAGAAGAGTGAGAATGTCATCATATTTTGCCGGATTGTACATACATGATAATAAATTTCACATAGTAGCTTCAAGTACTCGTACATCTGCACGAAGTACTAATGTACGCCAACTGCTGTGTCACAAGTAGGTACATAAAGCGCACTCTGATACCCACTATCATTATTTTTTTTTTGATAACCGTGAATGTTCGAGCTAGCTTGTGCGCATCTTGACTAATCCCACGAAGCCTTGAAATTTACGACCAGGTATTTACCTTAGTGCCCTGAGGGAACTCGAATTGGTGACCATTGGGGAGTAAACCCAAGGCCAGTTGAGCAACTCCTCAAGGTTGATACCCAATATCATTATAACCATTGTTAAACCTAGAAAAGTCACTTTTTAGTATAAAGTCAGTATATGATTATATTCTTTTAAGATGAGATTATGAGTAAAATGAATACATGGGCAGCTGGAGATGCTACGCAACTTCTCTTTTTGGTAATCAGATCATTTTATAGCTTGAAATGTTTTAAATTATTATAGAAACTATGAAATACATCCAATTTCTGAGAAAAAATTTCTTCTTACACAATCATAGCAGAGCATACTGATTTTCAACTGCATTTACAAATTACAGGATAGTGAAAATTCTCTAAGTACGGTTCTACAATATGCCAAACTTCTAGTTCTCCCCAACTGCTCACGTAATCCATAATCTTTATGGATTCATTGGATAAATAACAAAATGTACAAAAAATAGCAAAGTAGAAGGCCTCAGGAGTGGTCCAGAATCTAAGCATGACAAGCAATCAGGAGATGTGTTCACAAAGAAAAAATACCTGATCAAAATCCACAAGAAGAAGTCTGCCTACTCCTGACCTCAAAAGCATAGATGCAGCATGACTTCCAACTCCTCCAAGACCAATGATCACAACGTAGGATGAAGTCACTTTTTTCTAGTGTTCCAGTCCAAAGAACTGAATATTCCTGACGAAAGAAATCAAAAGAGGTGCATTCAGGGTTTAAATAAACCTTACACGAACTGTCAGCAGTCAAACATCGAAGTATCACCAATCACAACTATCGGCAGTTTCATCAATTACAACCATGAAGCCCTTACACTATATATGTATGTCACCAATCCATATATCCTTGCATTTAAAAAAAGTATGTCACTCTATGCCACCATTTGCAATAATGAAATTCAGTTACGAAGGGTAATCAACATTCATTCATCTACCAATCACATGACACTATATCTGATTAAATTTTATTGGACAATAATTTGCTTCAAAAATGAAGCATTTGCCTGTCCAAGTCGTCGGTTCTTTTTCTTTCCTTATTATTTTTTTTGTCTATTGCCTAGAGAGAGGTGGACTCCACTTGTCCAGCAGCCAGTGCAAGTGAAACTTTCCATCCATTTGGGAAGTCAAATATGAAAAGTTTATCCCCTTTTTCCTTTCTAAACCTGACATGTTTTATTTCAACAAGAAGAAGAAGTTAAGACATATTTCCAATAAACTTGGGATCGGCTACATGAATCATTTTTGCCACCAAATTCCATCTATTTGGGAATTCAAATTTGAAAATTCTATCCCCTTTCCTTTCTAACCGGATATCTTATATCAACAGCAAGAAGTTAAGACCTATCTCCATTAAACTTGGGATCGGCTACACGAATTATTTTTGCCACTAAATCTAAATCTACGTCGCTGAAAGGTCTAATTCAAATCTTTTGCAAGCATATCAAGTCCATTCATAATTATGTTATAGCTATTAGAATTGAGTCTCCTCTAAAAAGAGTTTCTTTAGATTCACAAGGCACTGTTGAAATGTTCATTCCTTAATTTAACCTAAATTGGTGCCACCTCCATTTTCACATGGGTATCTTTATGCATATTATTTATATTATCTAGTGTAGTCACACAAATATCCTCATTTTCTCTACATGTATCTTATTATCCTACAGTCAAATAAAGCATACAAGTCTTAAAATTATTGAGAAGAAATTGCTTGTCAATAATGTATCTTCTTTGATTGAGGCGAATGGTCAATACATGCAGTACAAGTAAGAAAAGTACAAGTTCCTGAGAGATCTTAAATAGTAACTTTGTTGTGAGCAAAATTTTCCAAATGCATCTTCTTTGATCAAGGCAAACAGTCAATACAGGCAGTCCAAGTAGGAAAAGCACAAGTCCAAAAAAGGTGTTAAATTGTAACTTTGTTGTGACCAAAATTCCAAACAAGTGATTAAAAAGGTAACCTTCTTTTGTTGTCCTCCACTAACCCTTGTATACAACTAGCATTTGAACATGACAAGTACCTTTTGGCCCCTTAAAAATTGGAATAGCATTTCTCCATTTCATCCAACTTGCTCTAGTCATATGCATTACGTCTTTTTTCAAATCAAACCTAAATAGAAACAATATCTCTAGAATAGAACGATCCTCTGTAGTGACTCACAATCATCCTTACTCTTACTATAATAGAGGACATTTTATTCATTCATCTTAATTCTACTTAACCTAAACCTTTAGATTATAAAATGCTCAAAATTTCTAACATAATGTTTATAACCCTCCTAGTCTTATCAACTAAAACTAGATCAGTTAAAATCGTAGTTAAAAGACCTCATCTTATAACTTGCCTATTATGCTATTTCAAGAAATTAAATAAATAAAAAAGGGTCTACAATTCATTTCATCTCAATATATCAATTAAAATTGAAAGGGAAATATAGAAGGTCTTAATATGAAGTAAAAAGAGTATCCATAACTATGACAAGGTCATTTTTATGCTATTTCAACTCACATCTGATAATTTTGTGTTAGATTTGACTGAAAACACGAATGTTGACAGTGTCAAATGGCCACAGTAGATACAGCTATTGAGAATGAAATACTTAAGGAGCTCAATGCATCTTCCACAACACAAATGAAGTCAAATGCCCCATTAAATTGTTTATGAAACTTAGTAGGTAAAGAATAACTTTAACATTGCGGCATGTTGAGTAAACACAAACAATTCAAAAGTCCTTTTTAGACATCACCAAGACTAGTTAACATCACATAGAAACTGGTTGCTGCCTGATCCTTATATCTGAATCACTCCCTTGCACTGCATAATGATACAAATAAAATGACAGAAAAGAAGTACCTAGTGAGTTGTTCAGAAACTATTTCATCAGTTACCAGGTCTGGGCTGGCCGAACCATGATTCATATCCTCCAAGATTTTACAGCTTCTTGTTTGGACAACTACTTTACCTAGTAATAATCATGCCAATAATATCAGTAAAAGAGAAGAAAGATAATGTTATGACACTATGAATATTGACCACGAGAACACACACATTATTTCATTCGCAAGAGAAAGGTGTCAGTCAACATATACGCGGCAATTTCATACAACATGTAAATTATCACTTCATTTTTCACTTGGAAAGAGATTGGACTTTCAGGTTGATAAAAAGCCTACAAATTGTTTAAAGGCAAAGTAATAATATCAATGGCCGAAGTAGTTGTACATAAAACCCACCAGGTTAAACGCCTTATATGGAACCAGTTGGACCAGTATTTAACCATCTTGGCTTTTTTTTTTAACGAATTGGTATCTGAGATCTTTATGTCTAGAACGTTAGTTACAGCTATGGCTTTTAGTTACAGCTATGGCTTTTCAAACAGAATTGGGGCAAAAGCACGGAGTACTCATGTCAGAGCTGACTAACATTAGTATTTTGTGTGTATCAGAAAAATCTTTCCTCCAAGTTTCTCAAGGATGGAAAATTCTTGCAAACAAATTCCAAAACCTATTCTAACATTTGATGCGGAAAGTATATTTCAGTTGAAAACTTCACCGGTCAATACATTAGGAATCATAAATTATGGTATTAAATTGGCTGATTGTCAATCTTTTACATGAGTTCAACTAAAACATCCTAACCCTCACAAAGATAGGTGAGAAACCAAGAGAAAAAATTGAGCTACAAATGACATATATGATGAACTTTACAAAGTATTTTTCGTCGGAGTTTGATAAAATTTATGGTGCAAAACCACATTTTATTACATGGAAAGGAACACATTAAAAGCTTCGCATACTGACATACCATTCAAGTCATTTGCCTCTCCATTGTACTGCCTTACCACCCGTCTGCAAAAACGATCCGAAAAAGAAAAAAAAATCCCAATTTAATGCAAATGACAAGTGCGTATAAACATCTAGAAGACACTGCACTGTACATAAAAATTTATGAAGAAACGAAAGGCAAACAAGAATAAATATGAATTAAAGTGTGAATCCGTTTGTTATGTTAAGATAATTTTATATAGTGACCTGGGTAGAAGCTTAAAGATAGCAATGGTGGCGGCAGAGCCCAGTAGAGCTCCGGCTCCAATCAAAACCAAATATTTCGATCTCTCTCCCATCTCTTTGTACAGGTGAGTTACTCTGTGTCCGGCAGCGGCCAGGCTCGGGGGTTTTAAGTAGAAAACCATGGTGACGGTGCTGAAGAGCAATTTAAAAAAAAAAATTAATTAATTAATTGATACGCGGGATTCTCTGTGAAGGCTCCGTTTGATTCTCATTATTGTAGAATGAGAATGAGTAATAAAGTCGTTATTGGGACCCACACAAGATATAGAAATTTAAAATTGATGACTTGATATAATGGATAACGGTCATATTTCTCATTTTTATAGATGAAAAATGAGAAACGAACGGAGGCTAAAAGGCACATTCAAACAATGTATTTGGAAGAAAATCTCTATTTCAATGTTTGTTGGTTAAATAGCCATATTTTATTGGTAAAGGTCTATCTTACCCTAATGAAATAAACTAATATATATTGCAACATATATCCTTACCTTTAGAATAGTTCTAAAACTATCTTATATTCTATCTATTCTTCTACTTTAAAATATACAAATCTCATCTATGACTT
>CAIGRP010046280.1:0-16034 GCA_903798385.1 Fraxinus cuspidata
CTTCCAACTTTGAATCACAATTTCTCATTCATCCAAAATTAGTTTTGAAATTCCAAATAAACTACAATTGTCTACTCGACAAGTAAAACAAGTTATCTATTTATTTTCTTAATTTGACTATCGAATCAAGACCGAATATTTGGTCAAAATTTGACCCAATCACTTTGTCACTTTTTCATGGTTTTATACTAAACCAATTTTATCTTATTTAAACCAAAATTCAACAATTATTCTACAACACACAATATATACATTTATCTACGTGGGAGAGTGTTCCTCCTGCCAATATTTTTGAAAAATAAATTTAGCAAAAAAACATTGATCCTTAATTTAAGTTAAACTAACAATTTACATGATTTAACTGAAATTCTTCAAAATTTATATATACTTTGTATATTTGATCGTTCATGCTTTAGATGAATCGTGACAAACAAGAGTCTCGTACTAATCATTAGAATAATGCCATTTAGAAACAGTAGTACTAAAATACCAAACTATGTGGTATGTAGATGATATTAAATAATAAATTTAATTAAATGTGTTGTTATGATATTCATTTAATTTGATTTATCATATGTTTCCATCTACTATGGTGCTTAGTATTAGTGGTAATGAATAACACTACTCTAACAATTAATCACAAAGAAAAGGTACAACAACGGAGAATTGGATGGTTAAAAACATGGTTTCAATCTTATCCTCGTATCTCACAATGTTACAAAAGTGATTGGATTGCCATGGTAAAATAAGTAGGGATGACAATAATTTCTACCCTAAGTAATAATTATGAGATGCTAATCGATTCTTTCGAAATCAAATCGTACAAACACCCACTTACATTTTTTATAATTCGTCAATCTTTCGAGAGAAGGGAAAAATGATTGAATAATATTATATGGAATAAAAGTATCATTTTAAATTTCAATAATAATACTATTTTGAGCATGATAGGGTCACACCCCATGTTTGAAATAATATAATGATAAGGTATTGAATCATTTAACTTATATAGGATAGCATATGCATATCACTTAAATATTATCTTAAATATAAGAGGAAGACGATATTTTATAGAGAAACTTCATTTCGATTGTTTTGTTGAGACAATTTTTTGATGAAAATATTCAATTTTTTCAATATGTTTCAAGTGAATTAAAAAATTCTTCGCCGCGTATATTGAAAATAGAGAAATTTCATTTTCAAGACGTTGAAAATAAATATGAAATATATTCAATATTAAGAAAATATGAATTTATACCATGTAATTTTAAATATTATGGTTCAACATAATGTTGAAATCACAGAAAAATTGCACCAGAATTCAAACAGATGCTGTCATTCCAACCCAAAACTGTCAAGTGCCATCTATTTGAATATTGGTGGAATCTTTTGTGTACAAATAGCAGAGCTCTTTTGAAATTGAGTTAGAATGTATGGTCAAGTATTGCAGATTCAATAATGAAATTCCACCTATCAATTATTTCTTGAAAAATGAATAAATTTACTTTATATATATATCAAAAAACTAAAACTTTTAATTATTTATCATGCCAAAATTTACAAAGAGATAATAAAGTCGCTGTTTGATCCTTTTTCTTTAAAAACTCATTTTCAATTAGAAATTCTTCCTATAAAATAATTTTACACGTAAATTAAAAAAAAATTCCTAATTTTTAACTATACATTCTTTTAAAAAAATTCACTATTATAAAATACGTTATCCCAAAAAATGGGCTCAAACAACCCCTAAACTTGTCTTGCAAAGTTCAAAACGTATTTAAACTTTTTCTATTATTACTTTTTTATTTGTTTGTATTATTTATCTGAATATAATTGTTACTTAGGTTGAGGATAATCTCAATGTGTTGGGATATCACACAACCAAACACGCCTTTCCCTGGTGTCTTATTCTCGCGTTCCATTTTATTCACCGTGTTGTGGTCAAACTTGTGTATATCATTTGGATGCAATTACGCTGAGGTAGAGAAGCTCACTAACGAAATTATCTCATAATTAAACTAAGTACATGGTGTTTCTACGACTAGTTTAAACTTTTATATTTTTATAAATAGAATTATATCTTTAATATATTTACAAGATGATGATTCTTTTGAGAATGCTATAATTAAAATTTGTCAGCTTATCTAAACTTTTCGAGCTCTAGTATCTTAACAAATATTAAGATTTCATGTTAATAAATTAACTCCATTGAAATAAGTAATTCAAGATTTTAAGAACGTGAAACGTATACTAGTCAAATTAAAATTACTATGCACGTCCAATGGTATCCAATTCTTATTCGTTGTATAATTTTCAAATGAAATAAACAATATATGTTGGCGGACTCATCCAAAAAAATTGTAATTTGTTTTACAAAGTCAGAGGAAACTAAAAATATCAACTTAATACTATAAATCGAATGATTTGACTAAAGGAAGCAAATGATCATTACATTTTGATTGTTTTAGATTTATCTTACAACAAATTATCTTATTTTCCCATATATGTTCAAAAAATTCATTGTTCTAAGATTGTTTGAAATTGTAATCAATGGGAGGAAATACTTTTCAATAATCCATCATTCTTTATTATAACTATCATATGGACCGTATATTGTTTGATATTGAAAAATGTCAATAGTCTAAATGAGCAAGAATTTTACATAATTTTGATTGATAATGAATTTACAAAACACAACACAACACAACATAACTTTGCACGTGTGAGCTTTCGATGAATCTAGAAACGAGCCCTCTTACTTATCTTCATATTTTATAACGTTACAAAAGTAATTGGATTAATGGCATGGTAAAACAAGTAGAGATTACAATAATTTCAATCCTTAAGTAATTAAGAGGTTCTTATCAATTCTGTCAAAATCAAATTGTATAATCATCAACTCATATTCTTTATAATTCATTAATTTTCCAAGAAGAAGCAAACTAAGAGGGAAAAAAAATATTTGTTTGGTTCAACGTGATATTAGAGTTCAAATATTGTTGTATTTCATTTATGAAAATTTTACATGTCAACTCCATATGTAAAGAGATGCGTCAAATATAAAATATAAATGTATACATTTCTCTTTTAAATATATTGGGATATGTTATATATTATATATTACCACTTACAAAAAATGTAATTGTTACTTAGGTTGGGGGTAATCTCAATGTATTGGCTTATCACTCAACAAAACCCCATCTTTTGGTTGTCTTATTCTTTTGTTGTCGTCCCCAAGTTGACAACTTCTATTCACTGTACATGTTTTGGTCAAACTTGTGATGTCATTTGGATATAATTATACTAAGATAGAACTAAGAAAATTATCTCAAAATTAAACTCAAAGTACAAGCTATTACGAGGATACTATTCTTAAAATTTGATTGCTTAGTTGGGCTTTTTGAGCTCTGATATTGAATTATAAATTAAGGTTCCACGCGTCAAGTTTGTTCAGCAATAACACTCGGTATCTATGTTATCTATCCCACATTTTATAGTTTCCAAATGAAATAAACAATATCTTTTGATAGGGTCGTCCAAAATAATTATATTTTGTTATACAAAGTGATAGGAAATTGAAAATTATCAACATAATGCTTTAAAATCGAATGATTCATCAAATAAAGGAAGTACATATTATGCAATCTTGATTGTTTGTATATTTATAATCCACAACAGAAAATATGTTACAAAAATTCATCTTATTTTTGCCCCTAATATGTTTAATTTTTTGATGATTTAGATAACAATCAATGAGATGAAATACTTTACAATAATCCACCATGTCTCCCTAGATGTGTTGAAATTTATTTCCCCTTTTATTATAAAAATTTATTTACCAACTTTCTATCTAGGTTCTTTCATATCCTCCTAGTCTGAAATTCAGGAGTCGACTTTTTTACACGAGTAATGCTATTTAGTTTCAATGAGGCAAAAGCACCCACTTATATGGAAAAATATCAATAAGATTGAATGGGTCTCATATTCCTACAATTTGTAAGTTTTTCTATCTACACGAGTATTTAAACACCACTAAGCTACGTAGGATCATTCTTTCGAGAGAACCAACGAGGATGTTATGGGTTTTGCCATGACATATAATTTAGTTAATAAAACTCTAGTTAGAAATGTTTTTAAATCAGGATTGGGCATTGATGTAGACGAAATCATTTATTTTTTATTTTTTCAAAATATAAACTCCTACAAAATAATTAACTGATAATTTAATGTAGTATACAAAGAACTAATGTTAGAATCAACTCTTCTTGTCTCAATTGATTAGAGATTGTTCTTCCACCTTTGAGGTTAAAAGTTCAAAGATTTGTGCCTTTTCCCTTCTCTCCCCCTTCAAAAAGAATTAAAATAAATAAATTAGAACATACATGTACGTTTAAATGAGATGAAACTTATAATTATCTTATGTACACTATATTGTTGATGTTAAAATATGACAACACTCTAATACCCTGTTTGACAACTATTATTTCAAAACTCTTTAATTTTCATATTCATTTCCAATCACACATTTACACAATAAAATATATTACACGTAACTAATCCAAAACTTTTTCCTATTGTAACCACACATTTTTCAAAAATTCACTATTTAAAACTCTATTTTCTTTAAATAATGGCTATCAAACATGGACTAAATGAGCAATATTTTACATAATTTTGAAGATTATGCAAAACAACACATTTAAGAAGATCGCACAATAAAGAGAGAACTTTGCACGTTCGAGCTTTTGATGAATCTTGACAAACAAGATTATAAGAACTAGTGCTAAAAACAAGGTGTCGTTCTAATCATCATATCTCACAATATTAAAAAATTATTGGAATAATGGTATGGTAAATAAAGTGGGGATTAGAATAATTTCTATCCTAAGTAATAATAAAGAGGTGCTTTATCAATTCTGTCAAATTCAAATCGTACCACCACCACTCACATTTTTAAGCAAAAAAAAAAAATGTCAAAACGCTCAATGCGATATTAGAATTACGTTATAATTTATATTCAATTATTGCAGTAATTCATTTATGAATAATTTACGCGTCAATTATTTCATAAAATGAATTCAATCCGCACTTGGAAAAAGTAATAAATATAAGATATAAATATATAAATTTTGTCTCTAAAGCTTTATCCAAGAATCCAAAACTAACAAAGAGATAACTATACTTGTCTTGCAAAGTTAGCATTTCTTTATTATTTATTACTAATTATCTAAATGTATTTGTCAATTACTTAGGTTGACGGTAATCTCAATGTGTTTGGATATCACACAACAAAAACACACCTTTCTCGGGTGATTTTTCTCATGTCGTGGTCCGCAATTTGACTTCTATTTTGTTTTAGTTTAAACTCGTATGGGTTGAGTGGTTGAGATATTTGAATTTTATTTTTAAAATATTTGCAAGTTGATTATTTCTTCGGTATCAATATTTTTTATTCAACTTTACTTATTAATCATCCCCAATTTTGCCCGAAATCTTGCAAATTTTGATAAGCTTATTCCTATTGTCAACACATGTCACATTGCCACTTATTCTTCGATATTAACATGCTTCACATTTTCTCTAATGAAGTGGTACTGCACTTTGCTTAGTGTTTATGTGACACACTAGATTCTCTGCTATGTAAATAGCTAAGTGGTTATCGCAATATTTATGGTCTATTGGCATGACTTTTGAAAATCAAAAGCAGTTTTTGAACTTGTTTGGCTAATTTTAGGAAAGTATTTTGGCCCATTAGAAGAGGTTTAAAAGGAAGTTGATACAATGTTTTTTCTCTAAAAACACTTCTAAAATAGAAGTGCTTTTAAAAAATTATAGGAGCTTTCTCTAAAAGCTCTTCTACAAGAAGTGAAAATAAAAGCAAAAATTATACCAAACGGACCCTTAGTTTCACCGCATAACTTACCAATTTATTTAGGTCATTCATGAGTTACATTAGTCGTGTACTCTCTAGAGCTTCCATTGTTACTTCTCTCTATTCATCATCATGTTGTTGACAAGAACGCTATTGGTTGTCTCTTACTATATTATGATACTACAGGTATCCCAAGATTGAATATATATCAAGTTGTCGATCTTCATGTGTTCATATTAACTTAATCGGTGTTGCTAGTGGTCTTAAATTGTACCGAATCACCTTACCTGTGAAAGTTTCATCGATATAAAGGCAACTATCTAGCTAGTACAGATAAAGATTTACTTACTTGTACATCATTTTTTGCCAACTTTATTGGCCTGCGTTGACAAAAAAACTATTGAAGTGTGAAAAAGATGTACACTAAGCACTGTTGTGCAGAAAAATGCATGTAGAAGCACAAAAACTCATAATTCATGATCAACCTTTTAAAATCTTGACCCATATGAAGAGGGAAAACCAGCCTCAGCACAACCCAAATTGCCACAGGCCAACCGTAACTAGGGGCGGATCCAGTATCTGGCCAACCCCCGGACCACCCGTTATGGATCCGTCGAAAGTAAATTTTTTTTTGATATTAGATATACGTTTTACTTATATAATTGGTTATTCATTTTATTTTTAAACTTCTCATGTCGCTTGGTTGGTGAGAAAGTACATATACATACTTCATGTCTTGGGTTCGAATCCATTCCAACCAATTCATTATGAAATATTTTTAGTTCTATACAATATTTTTCCAAATTGATTAATAACGAGGGGATTTGAAGTTTCGAACCTACGACCTCCATTTAGTATTTTGAACCCTAACAAGAAATTTCATAACATTATATATTTTAAGTTTTTGCGATTTTAGTGCAATTGCAATTGTAAAATTTCACATCCATGCTTTTCTTTTGAATTATTCAAAACTTAGCCATGATTTAATTTGGTGAGGACGGCTAATTTTTATCACATAATAACTAAACAAAATAATTGTTACATTTAAATTTTAGATCATGTTGATTTTCATTTTGTTTTTTTTGTTCAAAATACATTTTTTATCTTCTTTTTAACCACATTCTCTAATAAAATAATATTACACATAAATTATTTTTTTTTTCTTACTTTTAATTACCCATTCTCCATCAAATCACATCTCAAAATATATTTTTTGCAAAAATGAACATCAAACACTCTAAATATTTTATTTCGGTCGACGGGATGATCAATGGCCACTCATGCTGGCTCAAAATCCTCAATTCGCCCCTACCCATAACCATGTTAGGCTCTTCGCACGTTTTAAAGCATAGCATAGGTTGGCACTTCAAGACTCAAAAAGTGTCATACAAGAGTTTTAAAAATCACGAAGTTTTAAGGATTTTATTATTTGCACATAATAAGTACATACATACATGTATATATTAAGATGATCGAAAAAGTTGATTGTTTTATAAATTGATAAATGATTAACGTCTTGTAATTCTATATAATCCATTATATACTTCTTGACGTACATGTGACAAGATCCAAAATTTAACCCCTCTTTGTCCTGTTCAGTGCACGATGTATGGAACAATCGTCATTACCCTCTTATCGACTATCATTACTAGGAATCGATGTCAGACTCAGAAAGCTAAAAAAATATAAATTGCGGACTAAGAAATTAAGAATAGCAAATATTAATATCTCCAATTGCATTACAAACATACGGTGCACCCAATCGAAGAACCATAGTAATTATGAAATACTCTTTACAATATTCAAATTATAACCCCTAAAAAACAAATTAAAAATACATCATTCCATTCTCTTCTTCTGCTACATCTTTCTCTTCCTCAGGCGGCACACAGGAAATTTCAAATTGTCATAATTTTCAGAAAATTTGTGCCCCAAAAGAAGAGATTCAACTACATTCTTCACCCCATCATCACGTTCTATTCAATTTCAGCATATTAGGGATAAATTATATAATTTAATATTTACAAAACCTTCACCAAAAATCAAGCTCCATATTTAAGACAAGTCATCACGAACAATTGCTTGGAAAATCAAAATAATCTAATTTACCAGCTCCGATATCCATTCCACATCCGGGTTTGGGGAATCGGAAGGCTTTGGATTTGGATTCGGGTTCGGAGCATCTCGGTCCAGAGGATTATCTTTGCTCAATTTCTCGAACATCTTCGCCCTCAAGTCCCTACCTGATTCGACCCTCTCCATCATTGGCTCCTCAGACCCATAATTCTCATCCCACGCCTCGAAGTACCCCATCCCTGGTCGCGAAACGGTCTGAGTTGGAGTCGTGGGCAGGCTAAAGTACCCGGGTCGGCTGATGGGGAAAGAGAGCCCCGCCTGACGATTTAAAGGAGATGGCATGGAATTCACATGATTCAACTGCAGCTTGCCTAGAGAAGCCACCATTTCGTTGATAGAGCCGGAACCCAGAGACCGACTCAGCTTGCTAGCCGAGTTAGACATCGGAGAGTTAGTCATCGGAGACATCGGCGGCGACTCAGTCGTTGGCGACCCAGAATCCGACGACGACATAAAAGCGAGTCGGTGGGGCGAACTGCCATCGTACGACTCGGCCTGGGGACTCAGAACTCGTAACTGATCAGCCGAGTGAGCAAAGAAACAAACCCTTCTCTTACAGTTCATCCCATCTTTGCATGGCTGCGTACGATAGCGCGCCGGGTGAAGCCAACACTCGAATACGCCGTGTGCAAACTCACAAGCATCACCCTTTCTACAGTTCCCTTTACGAAACTCAGGACATGCCGTGCCCGAATAGTGAAACTTCCTAGGGTCACGGCGGCGAGCCTTCTCACCCGGATGCGCATATGGACACTCCGTCCAGTCATGCGACCGGCCACGCGCGCACTTCCTCACCTTAAACTCGAACATCCGAAATTGATCGCAAGATTGCGCGCCAACTGGAAAATCCCCGTTCCCGTTCTCAGTATCCGGAGTACAGGACCGTAAATACGCCTTCAACGCCGATATAGAGTCGTTCTGGAAGAAAACAGAGTAGTCATCGACGCCGCTATTAGCATTGGCCTTAGGGCTCGAAGGGAAGATGTAATTCTCTGTTGTGAAGGACCATGGAGGAACATGAACGGTCTGACTTGGACGGTTCATTTCTCCCATCATCATTTTTTCAGTTTTAGAATTTTCTAGTGTGTCATGGAGGGTTCAGTTTGTATATAAACTGCAGAGGAGGTGGATATAACCATGGTTAAAGTTCATTTAACCATAGTTAGATGGAAATAAACAGTTAAAATATTTAGGAATGAGAAGGTAGAATGATGTGATGACACGTGTAAAGATATAATTAAGTAGTGGTTTTCAATATGGCTGTGAGGGAGTTTACATGACAGGGTGTGAGCAGAGAATAGAATAATAGATAAATTTAGGCGGTGGAGATTGAGAATAAAAGAAGGGTTATCTCAATAAATTAATTAAAAAAGGGATAATTTCAGAAAAAGCCCTAAACCTTTAAAATATTGGCAGAATTTGTTCAAATATTTGATTTGTTGCATCGTCACCCCTAACCTTTTGAAACATTACAGGTGAGACTATTTTGGACGGTTTCCATTCAAAATACAGTCGGTTGACCCAAAAAATTGATTTTGAACACATTTTAATCAATTTTAAAATGGTGAAATGGTAATTATCTATTAATCACATTATAATAAACAATAAATAAATAAAATTCAGCGAGACGGAAAACTTGGAGATAGCGATGTAGAAGTCATTTACCCAGCTTATAATAATTCCCTATTCAAGAAATTCTGTATTCAACCTCAAATCATTACTAAAGCCAAATTTCACCCAATAAAATTTTTAAAGTTTCCGATCTTTACAAATTAAACAATCGATAAACTTCATCCATTAAAAAAAAAAAAATCGTATCCAAGACCAAATCCTTTTCTGAAAACCCAAATTCTTGTCAAATAAAAATAAAATAAAAAAGGCTTCCAACTTTCAATTTAACGAAATGGAAGCCAAGTTAACAACCTAATCAAATTCAAGATTTCTTATTACTAAAAGTGATGAAAATCACAAATTAAGCACACTAAAAAATCGCATATTTATATTAGCAAAATAAATATTCACAATTTTACTGTAAAACTCAAAAGGCTCTAAACATTCAATTTTGAAGCCAGTATAGTCTGAATGAGTATATGGGCAAAGAAGAACGAAAGGACTGAAGCAGAAGAAGAAGCCGTCAGTTGCTGCTCCTAAAGTTTAATGCTTGGAGGTAGTAGTTTTAGTTTGGGGGTTTCATTGGGGTTGACTTTTCTTTCTTTCTATCTATCTTTTTTTATTTATTTATTATAATGTGATTAATAGATGGTTATCATTTTGTCTTTTTAAAATTAATTAAAATGTGATCAAAATCAATTTTTTGGGTCATTTGACAGTATTTTGGATGGAAACCATTCAAAAGTGTCTCACCTACAATGTTTCAAAATGTTAGGAGTAACGGCTGCAACAAATTTAAATTTTGAAGAAAGTCTGCCAATGTTTTTTCAAAGTGAGGAGAAAATCCTCAATTGAGCACACTAAAAAATTGCATATTTATATTAGGAGAATAAAAATTCACAATTTTACTGTAAAACTCAACAGGCCCTAAACATTCAATTTTGAAGATAGTACAGTTTGAATGAGTAAATGGGCAAAGAAGAACGAAAGGACTGAAGCAGAAGAAGAAGCCGTCAGTTGTTACTCCTGGAGTTTAATGCTTGGAGGTAGTGGTTTTAGTTTGGGGTTTCATTTGGGGTGGGGTTGACTTTTCTTTCCTTCTTTCTTTCTTTTTTTAAATTATAATGTGATGAATAGATAGTTACCATTTTACCCTTTTAAAATTGATTAAAATGTGATTAAAATCAATTTTTTGGATCAACTGACAATATTATGGATGGAAACCGTTCAAAAGTGCCTCGCCTACAATGTTTCAAAAAGTTAGAGGTAACGGCTGCAATAAATCTAAAGTTTGAAGAAAGTCTGCCGGTATTTTAAAGGTTTGGAGTTTTTGGTGCAATTATCCCCGAAAAAAAAAAGAAGAAGTGATTAATGGGACGGGAATTATATGATTGGATACATTTCAATTTGATGTCACCATCCCCGAAGACCTAGGCCATGATAAAATCAAATTTGATCTCAATTGATAATACACGTTTGTCAAGTAAAAAATTAGAAATTAACTTATTAAAACACAATAATTGATTTTTTTTTTTTTTCTTTTACAAAGCCATATTGAATAGTGTTTTAGGTGGGATTTGTACCATGATGCATGAAATTGGAAGACTGTCCAACATAGAGGTAATGAGTTTTCAAGCATGGCACGCAAACAACATCGCAATACCAGATCAATGAAAGATTTGGTGTGATTGAGATAAGTCGTTGACGACATAGCATATGAGAGAAGTCATATATAGATGGGTATTGTGATTCATTAGAAATGTATCATAAAGATATCAATGTGAATACAATTATAATAGAGGATGATCGCTCTGTTAAATTTCAAAATTTATTCGATACATATGATCAGTAACAAGAAAAAATGATTTAATTTGGTATATAAGCCTAAATGCCAAACTCATCGATGTTCAATCAAATCCTCTTTTCATGATTGAATACATTTCGATAATCCCATAATTAGTTTGTGTTTGGTATGGATATAAATCTTGATAAAAAATTAAGTCAATCAACAATTATTTTAATTACAAATTTCATAGCATCGAAAACTTTCAAATCAAATATTTCATCAATCTTTATCAAAATAAATTAAAATTTTGATTTTTTAGCTACACCAAATAGATACTTAGGAATGTCCAAACTCTTTCTTTTGTATCGAAAATAATCAAGATAAGCAAGAATATCAAAGAGATGACCATAAATCGACTATGTTGGAGCCAAAAAAAAAAATCTTTAACCGAAGGGATCACATCGAAACAGTTCCTTTCTCTCAAAAATTCGGTTGAAAACGTGGGGGTTGTATAATTGAGACTTATATAAACTTTTTTTAAGTAGTGAACTTTCATAGAATTCATGAACATTTATAAATTTGTATGGAATCAGTTGAAATATTTCCTAGACTTCTACAAATTTTCATTTAAAACTCTTATATACTTTTAAGAAATTCATAAGATTTTTGAATATTTTTATTTAAAATAGAATTTACATGTGTATAGTGCAACAGTGGAAAGTTCTCACATAGGGGATGACGATCCCCTCCATCTCATTTTTCCCTTCCCGTGTGATAAAAAATACAAATTTCATTATTTATGTAAATAAATAATCAAGTACGAAAAATATATAAATTTCAATACTCTTTGATAAAATAAATATTCAATGTTCATTATTCAATACAGTGTACTTTTAAAAAGTAAACAACCAGTCAATATATTTAAGTTTTAATTATAAGTTAGTCTTTTTTAAAATAGAAAATGGGTAGAAACAATAAGAAAGAGAGATGAGAAAACTAGAATTAAATATAACCAGTAGAAAGTTCGTAGAAGAAAAGAGAAAATAAAATATTGAAAGAACAAAAATCTAACTTTAAAAAAATAATACTTAGAACATTAGAAAACGGGGTTTTTATGTAGGGGTTACCCTTAAATCTCACATTTCAAAAGTCTTTTCATAATACAGATCCATGGTTACATTGTGACCCGTTTGACATCGATTTTGAAAATTCGAAAGGATCTTTTGAGACGAGAGTAAAATTTCACTCCAGTGACACGCTTAATTACCACACCAATATGGTGTAATGAATAGTATTTCAAATTTGATAACTGAAAATTAAGAAGAAAATAGCACTAGATCAACATAAATATATTATAAAAAAAGAGAGATAAAACTAGACATATATGTCCAATTTCAAGAATTTCTTGCTCAACATAGACAAATCAAGAATAAAGATTTACACATTGCACTTCGAAATACATTAATAAATAATTTGTGGGATGAGCACACCAATTTCAAGAAATAAATAACAAAAGTAGTCGTGATTTTTATTATATATAATTTTTTTGGGCGGTCAGTGTAATTTTTTAATTTGGTATTCAGATTAATGCATTTTTCTTAATTATTAGTAAATGCAATATTTTAGTTCATTAAATAATTTTTAACTTAATAATTCTATTGATAATGTAATTTATAGTTAAATAATTTTTTTTAATAAATTAATTGTTGAGAAATAAATATTAAAAAAATATTATTCATTTATTGTAAAATTTGACATAATCAATGGAGAGGTCACCTCAAATTGGTGTAAATGTTATTTAACTTCAAACTATTGAAGATGTCCTAAAGGCACCGTATGTAGTTATCGATGATTTTCGTGATAGGTATTTTATTATGGATTGGTTCTCTAAAACTTTTGAATTACAACTTAGGCCCCGTTTGATTCACATTATTGTAAAATGAGAATAGCTTAATATTTTACACCATATGAACTCTTTTGTCAAATTAATATTTATGTTATTCGTGCACGATCTTCATCTTCCTCGTGAATTTTTTAAACTATTGAAGATGTCCTAAAGGCACCATATGTAGTTATCGATGATTTTCGTGATATGTATTTTATTATGGATTGGTTCTCAAACTTTTGAATTACAACTTAATATTTTGCACCATATGAACTCTTTTGTCTAATTATATTTAAGTTATTCGTGCACGATCTTCATCTTCCTCGTGAATCTTTTAAATTAGTAAATAATTGTTTAGACGTCGTAAATAAAATCTAAAATATTAAAAAAAAATTATGCATCCTAGGTTACAATACAAGCCACTTTTAGACTAGTCTGGTCTCTTTGGAGCAGCCAACATACTTTTTCTAACTTTAAT
Organism: Fraxinus cuspidata; assembly: GCA_903798385.1. Classification (NCBI taxonomy): domain Eukaryota; kingdom Viridiplantae; phylum Streptophyta; class Magnoliopsida; order Lamiales; family Oleaceae; genus Fraxinus; species Fraxinus cuspidata. Next base: position 13,769 of record CAIGRP010046280.1, read on the forward strand.
ATGGAATATGGAATTTACAATGATATAAAAAACTGTACAATCCTTAAATATATGAAACTGATCCTTACCATTACTAAAAATGACATATTAGTAAAGTATCTACTCGTATTTAGCCTCTGTTTGACAATCATTGTTTTCAAACTCCTTTTTTTCTATATACTCATTTTCAACTATACATTTATTCAATAAAATATTTTGCACGTAAATCTAAATTTTTTCCTTACTTTTTAATCGCATTTTCTTACAAATTACTATTCAAAACTCTACTTTTTGCAAATAATGGTCATCGAATAGGGTTTAGTCTAAGTTCAAAAATCTTTAAGAGTTTCATCTAATTTCACCATATAAGCACACTAATGAAAATAAAATATGGGGAAAAATGATAAATATTTTTTGGAATGAGTAATTTCTTTTCTTATCCATTTACTTCAGGGTATCTGTAGATACTATTTATCCATCTTATATTTATTTTTATCTATTTAGGATGTATGTGAGCCACATTATTTTGGAAGAATATATTTTGAAATAATAGATTGATGAAGAATGCGTGATTAAAAAAGAGTAAAAAATTATTGATGTGATAAAAAATATTATTTTATTCAAAAATATATAAATAAAAATAAATAAAAAGAATTAAAATTTTAACGCGGATCAAACATATCCCATGAATACTTTCAAACATAAAAAGAAAGGCATATAATTGGGAATTATTTCATAGTCAAAAATGGTGGGGAAGGATCCACCAAATCTCCACGAGGAATGTTTAAAAAGAGGTGCTTGCCTCTAAAGCAGTGGACACGTGACCCCCACAGACACACCAAATCAAACCCTCAGAACTTGGGTGTCATTTTCAATGTCAGTGACTTGGTACTATTAACCTCCACGTGTCCTCGTGTCACGTGATGTGCAGTAGTCCTTTATGTCATTTAACTACCACGTTGCCTTTCATGCAGAGCCGTACACTTGGCGTTATATCATATTCGCTCCGTATAGTCATATTCTCATTTTTCGACCGACCTAAATTATAATCCTGTTTTTTTATTTAAAAGTGTAGTTAGTATATTAATTTTCTAATATTTTTCTATTTAACCTCTGTTTGGTACACATTAAAATTTTTATTCTCATTTTTCTACACATTTTCAACCACATGTTCTTCAATAAAATAAAATTTTCCATCACATCAATATTTTTTTTTCATTTTCAATCACACAATCTCCATCAATCTACTATTCCAGAATATATTCTTCCAAAATAATGTGATTCAAACACACTCCTAATATGCTTTGTTGTTACAAATATAAATTATTCCATTTTTCAATTATAATTGAAATAATAAATTAAGAAAAAAAAACATTTTATCATCCAACACATTTATTCATTTATATTTGTATAATAGTATTGGATAACTTTGAAATGTTAATTACTTTCATTCATGTATTAAAAAATAATTAGTGCCAAGAATAATTTAATTACCTTGAATATTGCATGCATGATTTAATCAATCATGCAACACGTACAATGATGGTTGACAATCATGATTTTGTATCATCACATTCATTTATTTCAAAAAATTTCAAAAACTATTTTTTAAATCAACTGTCCAGATTTTGCCATATCAAACATTGTTAACAAACATTATCAACCTTCATTTTACAAGTAGATTAATTCTAATTTAATTACCTTAAATATTGATTTCATTAATGTGGAGTATATTAGGAAAAATAATAGTAAAATTTATTATTTCAACTATATTAATTAAATTTTATTAATCTATGTGAAAAAAGAAGTATTACTATTTTTATGGGAAAGAGGAAGTAAATTTTTTTGCATTTTGTGGTAGAAAGAATTAAGAATTAAATTAATTGGTGTACATTAAGTTTGACACTCCATATTTTGTCAAAATCTACGTTATTGATTGTTTAAAATGTTATTAAAATCAAGGACCTTATTATATATACATAAATGTTTTACATAAGAGACTGCATAATATCATATGATACTATACTGTTTACCGATTTAAAATGCAATCTATTTTTTCATTCAACTTTTTCACTCTACATCGTTTTATGTAGCATAATCCTAAAATCAATGTGTAAAAAATTACCAACTCACTATAATGTCAAAGTTAATGTCAACAAAAATATACATTTAGCATGATTGAAGAAACAATTGACACGTGTACCTAACATTTAGGCTATGTTTGATAGCCACTTTTTTCATGGAAATTGGAAAAAGAATTCTATTTCCACCCTTAAATTAGTGTTTG
>CAIGRP010046286.1:0-10360 GCA_903798385.1 Fraxinus cuspidata
AAGCTGCGGTCCTTGACACCGTGTCTGCCTTTTGCGGCGAGAACCACCACTGTCAAGTGATGGCATCCTGCCACCCTGAAGCAGCCTGAAAGCGTAGCGCCTTCAAGCTGCAGAGAAACAGCGGTAGTGCACTCTAGTGCAGCGGTGACAGGCGATGCTACAGAGCTCGGTGCCTACTACTGCTGCTTATTAGTGCACTGCGATGCTGTTTCCGCGCACAGTGGTGCACGCCACTGCCACCATTGCCGCAGTAAATCGCCCTTTTCCTCTAGATTCAGATTTCGACCCAAAAATTACTTTCTATTCAAAAACAGATTTTAGAAGATGGAAATAATTTTATTTAAAAGCTAGAAATATGAAAAACAAACATCAACCATAGATTGTTTCCAAATATTCAAAATAATTTCTAACAAAAACAAAGAAGGCTATGATATCACTGTTGGAGATTTACTTAATCATGCTCAGCGAAAAATAAAACAATTTCAATTCTCACCAATTTATATCCTTGTTAATTAATTAATTGATGAATCTCATTCTTTTAGTTCTCCTTTTATGTATGACACATTAAGTTCCCGATCGTGATGACTAACGACATCAATTATTATTTTGATCAAAATCGATAAATTAAAATAACCCATTTTAATGTATAATCAATTCACATCCGTCATCCCATATTTACATCTAGCAACGTGTCGGGACAATACTTGTGAAGGTAAATGTCACGTGGTATGACAAAATCAAAATTTTTTATTTAATGTGAAATTGTAATCATTTTGTCAATATGATTCGATCAATTACTAGATATGAATATGTGTCAATCTCAATTATTGATCATATCTTTCATCCCAATATTAAGACAATGTAAGTTGAAAACTCTTTTCCACTCACACCTTGGCCAAGGATTCGTTATCAACTTAACTGAATGAAAATTAAATCATAATCTCTTACTGTTTAAGAGTGACGAATTATCTATTGATCATTCACAACTTAATGATGACCTCAAGTAGAAGGATCAATTTCACTACCGAACATTAGAGATTAACAACTGACACTCAGATAGTTATCCATGTGAAATCTCCCCCAATAAGTTTCCAATGTTTTGTTCTATAACAAACATCCACGTGTTCATTTAAGTGTCACCATACTTTAGTTTGTGAGATCAACTACTTACCTCACAAGTAAAAAATACCACACGTGATGGTTTATCCATAATAACAACATTTGCATCTCGTTATTACTTACGATCACGGATGTTTTTAGATTCAGTTATATGTAATTTATATATCATAGTCACAACTCTTTATGATTAACAATTTACCATGACATGAATCTACAAATTCTATTATTTAATTTATTAGAATATTAATTCAATTAAATAATAGATTTGCCATAAATGACATGCATCAATTATATTTTAAAAGTGTTTATATCCACAGTTGATTGAACCTAGTTCATAACACTTACACTTATTCCATTAAATCCTACACCATTTAATTCGAGTTGTAAAATTGATTTCTAATTCTCTCCTTTCTTGAAAAGGTATATTTATTTTGTCTTGCAGAAATAAAAATTCCATCGAATTAATTTTCAAAATTAAATTTCGTGTGAGCATTTTTAGTTCAAGTTTTTCATGTAGCCATGGTAGCCACTTTTCATGTCATTTGAGCTGCCATCCTCATTTTACCTCTTCGATGTTGATGATGAGGTTGGTGGCGACCTGATGGGGCAGTCCTTTAGGGGACTCCCTCTTCAAGGGCCTCCCTATTTTTCCTAGGTAGAGCTTCATTACTGTTGGAACTCATTTTGTGAAGGAAGACTTTTTACTTCAAAGGGAACGATTCTTTCAAAAGGACAGCTGATAAAAGACCCCTAGATAAGAGTTATTTGATATGGTTGAGTTTTGAACTCCTTTTTCCTGGAGCTCTCACTTGCTCTTTATTCAAGAACAAACCTTTTTAGAAGGGAGAACTAGGACACTTTTCTTTCAAGTTTTATCTACGGGTATGTTCATGATTGTAAGTGTGGTTTCCTACATACGATACCAATCTGTTGACCTTATTTTTGTAGGGGTGACGAGGGTAATAGATTACGGGTCTTTTCATGTCCATGTAAGCATTTAGTCCTATTTACTTAGACAAATGGGTGTGGGACGTGCTAGAAACATGAGCTATTAAGTATAGAAAGATCGGATCCGAGAGGGTATCAAATAAATATAGAGAGAGCAAGATTATAGTTTTAATGTACAAAGTTCAATTACCTTCCAATGACACAATGTGAGTTTTTATAGTAGTAGAGGTGTTGGAAGAAAAATGGTTGCCCATGTGGCTGACCTAACCGGAATTGCATATGAATATTTGGGAGTGAGAAGTGGAGGGAATTGAGGTTTTTTTTTTTTGGTGAATTTGAAACCATGACTCCACACCACCTCCAACTTCCATAAACACCCACTTTATCACAAAAATCATACAGAGAAAAATGCAATTTAAATTATAAAAAAGAGAGAAAAATGCATGACGGTGGTGACTTGATTTTGGAAGTATAACATTTCAAATTGGGTTCTTAGATTGTGAACATCAAACTCCATTGGTAATTGAGTTTCTAACCGGTAAACGAGTACAAGACGGTGTGGAAAGCAAGCAATCAAAAGGCAAGTGATTCAACTTCGTTTTGGTGTTTTCAAGTAAGTTTTACTTCTCCAAACTCGGTTATAAGCATGCAAGCATGTTTTACATTGGTATTAGAGCCTAAGTATGTTGTTTTCTTGCTTAAATACATGCTGAAAATGGGTTGAAATGATCAAAATGCCTGTTTGATGTTTTCCTTCCAAAGCTTTATCATTAATGGAAACTTTTGATATACTTCATATAAATTCATGAAATTTATAACATATATTCATGATATTATATAGAACACATGTGCAAAATTTCACTTCATTTGAATTTATATTTTGGAAAAAAAAAATTGAATCCTAGTTGAGAAAATTGGAATTGCACCGTAAGATAACTTCTAGCACGTTAAATTTCGTGTTGTCCATTTGGTATGGATGGACTTTTCAAGACCTTTCCAATAGTATTAATATCATTAATTTTGGCTTAAAATTGAAGAAGTTATGACCTTCCAAAATTTTGGTAAAATTTTGTTTTTGGATGATGAACAGTAAAAAAAAAAAGAAAAAAAGGAGAGGGGTACTGTCGCATGGAGGTGGTTTCAGGATGTCGTTTATTCCAATACCAATTTGAAAAGTTGCAAATTGGCCCTTAAATATTTTTGTTTTTTCTTTATGCAATTAAAATAATTTTCAGATGATCAAAAATATTTTTTATTATTTTAGTTTTGAAATAAATTTATAAAAATCTTTAAAAAAATTTTTTTGACTTGATTAAATTCTGAAAATTTTATTAAAAATCAAGAATATTTGTTATGTTGTATTGGCCTAGTGGAAGATTTATTTTAAGAGCTCTCATGTTTTTTGAAAATAAAAAAAATACTCCGAAAATATTTGAAATACCACATTATATATACATTCATGAGTGGTTTAGATCTTGATTAGGTTATGTGATCTATTATGACTAGTTTTCAATTTTTGTACTTGATCGGATATGACTGGATCAACACGCACTTTTAGCATCCTTAGAGGAGAAGCTAGAAAAGTACGGACTGTGGAACGTGTTGAAAAATTATGTGCTTATCAAAACTATGAAATGGATCCACTCATAACCTAGTACAACACATAAAATATCTCGAATCAATGCTTCAAGAAGTAATGCATTTGGGACAAAATATATGTGAGGTGGAGAGTATGTATCACTAATGAGGATACTTCCTAAATATTGGCATGATATTGCTATTGAAGTTCTGGATAATTCACCACTTCTATGCTATATATATTTGATCAAGATTTTGATTAGAAAAAGGAATTCAAAAAATTATAATTTTATAATTAATTTAGATATGTATTGTAATAACTTAAAATTCTCTACTTGTCGTTAACCTAAGTATATGGACCAAGTTGTGCGATAACCATCGTTTAAGGACTAATTTATATAGACAAATGTTTAAGGACAAATTTACACATCAACTATAATTTAGGGATCAGCACGTCGGTGAAAGTATAAGGGCCAAGTTTCACATCCGTCATAGTTGAGGGACAACTACCATAATTAAAAGAATCATTATGGAAACTTTCCTTTTATCAATTATGGAAACCTTCCTTTTATTAATTATTATGGAAAATTTCCTTTTATTTTTAATTATACCTAAAATAAAAAAAGGTAGTTATCAGATTATCATTAAGTATAATTTTGTGTCTCGTCAAGTATGGAAACTTTCCTTTTATAATTTCGTGTCTCATCAAATATGTTCACGAATCTTATGGATTTCTATTTTTCATTTACGTCATTTTACTTATTGAGATTATCATCTCACACAAAATATGAAATTTATTTTTATAGGTAATAATTAAACAATGATTTGAGACGGATGAAGATTGAGCGAGCATGCAACGTTGGCTAACAATTTAAATAATGTTATGGATTTAAGGATGTCATTGAATTTTATGATGTTTTTTTATAATCACATCACTTTTGTTTTGAAAGTTTTAAGTTTTAAACATTTTGTTCTTGATTTTCTCTTAATTTTACGAAAACTTTTATGTTTTCAATAAAGTGTTTTAAGTTTCAAGAATCTATTCGTTTTAAATGGTATCAGAGTCAGGTTTACTTTTTTGTAGACCCAAAAAAAAAATTCTGAACTATTCATCTTGTTCACATGAGCAGTGACCGCGCAGTCATTGTTCATTAATTTTGTAAAAACAAAAAATTGTCTGTTCATCATGAATAGTGACGCGCAGCCACTGTTTACAATGAACACGTCACTGTTCAACTGTGAACAGTGATGCACAGTCACTATTCAATAGAGGCGTAGATATTTAAAAAAAAAAGAATTTTGAGGCGGTGAACGGTGACCGCATAGTCACTGTTCACATTGATGCGTGCCAAATTTTTTTTAAAGGAAATTAAAAAAAAACCACCATCACGCGATGCTAGGTTCTAATCTTCGGTGTCTCAAATCAAGTAGAAAGATATGTGATATTGTTTGAATTATATTATGTTATTTACGAAATCACGATTACCTAACATGCAATTTTATGAAAATTATATGTAAATGCATGATTATGTGTACGTAAATGAATATATTGAATTATATTATGTTATTTACGAAATTATGATTAACTAACATGCAATTTTATGAAAATTATATGTAAATGCATGATTATGTGTACGTAAATGAATATGCACGAAATTATTTTTAAATTGACTGGAATGGTTATTTTATTTAATTATGCATAATAACGAATGTGTTCTTAATTATAGGAAGTTCCCTCCTATAATAGAAAGTGTAAGTTTGTGAGGACTAAAGAAATTTCTTGTTTTAATGAGTTAGAAACCTATACTTTGAAGATCCACATTTAAGAAAGATCATAGTTCAAGAACTTCATTTAGACACTATATATCTGGATTATTGTACATCGATTTACCTAAGAAAGTTAATTAATATAAATTTACTTTCTTAGATGGTCAATGGACGGTCGCAACTGACTAGGGACCAAGCTCGAAGATGTGAGATGTTTCTCAGATTGCATAGGATGTACGTGAGGAACCCCAACCACAATCTGTTGGAACATTTAGATGCCATAGAAAGGATCGTCAGAGGGGCCGAAAATAATGGACATGAGTTTCATAGGGATGAGATTGTTTATCATCTATTTAGAACACTTAGTCTTTACTGGAGACGGTTTGTTGAGAGGCTTGAGGAAATGTTTGAATACCAAACCGCCTCTGTCGTGTTGATTGCATGTTTGAAGGATCGATGGATTATTAATACTCAAAACACTAGGAATATTGAAAGACCTTCGGAATATGAGCCTGATTTCCGTCATCCACGTAGCCTACTACCTAGTGTTGGCAATTTCCCTAGTGTACTAGCAGTTGACAGAATGGGCAATATTATTGGATAAGTGATAAAGGAAGAGGAAGACCCCGAAGAAGACCCTGAGGAGAGTCCTGAGTACCACCCCGCATCATATTTTGGGGAGAATCTTGGACACAACCCTGGGAAGAATCTAGAGGCAGACTGAGATGAGAGAGCTGAGGGAAACTTTTAGATGATAAGAAGTTATATATGATTGTCATGTTTGGGTTAAATGTTATTTAAATAATTGGATGTATTGGTTACCACAAAGTCATTTGATTTATGCAAGTTATTGATATTGAATGAAATAAAATTTGCTATTGTTCTTATTCTTCGTCTAATAGTTAAATGATTTTACGTTTGCATTTTATCAAGGTTATGGCAACTCGCTTTAGAAATACGAACAATAGGAATGGTCAAATCCAGACCGGAGCAACTAAAATGAACAATCACAACCAGAATGACCAATTCATGCAGTTTCTTGAAGCAATACATAACATGGCATCACTCGCCGCACCACATGTTGCACCACTACCTACAGGGAGGAGTGTGGCTACAATAGTGGAATAATATTGTAAGCTACAATCCCCTAGTTTTGAGGGAGGCACAAATCCACTAGCAGCGAAAGAGTGGATAAGTAAGCAAGATTGGATCTTTGAACTTGTGGAGTGCGCCGAAACTCAAAAGGTAATATGTGCAACCTTTATGTTGGAAAAATGAGCAAGACACTGGTGGGAAATTACCAACAGGTCCAGAGTAGCTGGACAAGGTTGGATGTGGAATGTATTCAAGGGATTATTCCTATAAAATACTTCCCCACCAATATCTGAAACCAAAAGGAAGCGGAATTCCTATTGTTCAGACATGGAAAGTTGACATTGGCAGACTATGAAAAGAAGTTTGAGGAACTATCTTGCTACTCCCCGCAATTGGTTAATATAGAGAAAAAGAAAGCTAGATGCTTTGAACAAAGTCTACGTGATGATCTCCAACAATCAGTGGTCACCTTTGAATTGGGTACATACCACGAAGTACTGGCAAAAGTACAGTTGGCCAACTTCAAGAAGAGTGCTAATAGTACCAATAAACCTCAGCAACATGTACTGCTAGAGAAGCGTAAATGGGTAGATCACAAAGATAAAGGGAAGCAAAATTTTGCAAAGACAAGGATAGGAGGGTCAGCTTTGAGCATGTATTCGGAGAATCTAATTTGTGACAAGTGTGAGAAGCGTCATGCTAGAAAATACCTCATGGGAACCAATGTGTGCTTCTATTGTGGAGAGACAGGTCACGTGGTAAAGTTTTGTTCTAAGAATCAGAAGCCGAGGCAACCACCACAACAACAGAAACCCGGGAATCCACCTAAAGGGCAAGCCAGGGTCTATGCCCTTACTGAATAAGGAGGATCCGACTGAAATGTTTTGCCAAGTAACATTCTCATATCTAGTACTCCCGCATATGTTTTGATAGGTTCTGGTTACACCCACTCTTTTATATCGCCAAAATTTATGAGCACAATAGAGGTAAGTAGTGAAGTTGCCAATACACCATTAGAGATTATCATCCCTTCAGGGGATGTACTTAACATGAGTCACATAGTAAAGACAGTAGGAGTAGAAATTGATGGTAAGATCTTGGACATGAACTTGTACGTCTTGAACATGCATGAGTTTGACATAATCTTGGGAATGGATTGGCTTTCAAAAAACCATGCCACGATTCTATGCTTTAAGAGGGAAGTAATTTTTAGATGGCCTGAAGGAGTAGAACTTCATCTTTCAATGAACAAAACAAAACCCATACCTAAAGTCATTTCTGTATTAAAAGCGCGAAATTTTTAAAGTTAGAGGGATGCATAGGGTTCTTGATGTCAGCTTTAGCCAAAGAAGATAAAGCGCTGACAATTGGAGACATCAAACTAGTATGGGAATTTCCGAAAATCTTTCCCAATGACTTAACTGGAATGCCTCCAAAACGGGAAGTAGAGTTCACAATTCATTTGAATCTCAGTTCTGCTCTTATTTCTAAAGCTCCTTATAGAATGGCACCAAAGGAATTGCAGGAATTGAAAATACAAATCGAGGAATTACTAGGAAAGGGCTTTATAAGACCTAGTGTGTGGCCTTGGGGGGCGCCGGTGTTGTTCGTTTAGAAGAAAGATGGATCTGTGAGGATGTGCATCGACTATCTAGAATTGAATAGGATCACCATAAAGAATAAGTATCCACTTCCTATAATTGAGGATTTATTTGATCAATTACAAGGTGTGACAGTATTCTTAAAGATCGATCTGAGGTGGAGATATCATCAGTTGAGGATAAAAGCTAGTGATATCTCGAAGACAGCCTTTAGAACTCGGTATGGTCAACATTACGAGTTCTTAGTTATGCCTTTTGACCTAACTAATGCTCTAGGAGTATTCATGGACTTGAAGAATCATGTGCTTCATGAATACCTAGATCGATTTGTCATCATGTTCATTGATGATAGACGATATACTCAAAGATGGAAAGGAAGCATGAAGAACATTTGAGAACTGTGTTACAAATCCCGAAGAAGGAGAAACTTTACGCCAAATTTATAAAGTGCGAATTTTGGTTAAAACGAGTTGTGTTTCTTGGACATGTGGTCACAGCTCAGGGAATTGAAGTGGACCCAAGTAAAGTAGAAGCGGTGTTAAATTGGTCGAGACTAACCAATGTAGGAGAAGTTCGCAGATTTCTGGGTTTAGCAGGATACTATAGAAGATTTATAGAAGGATTTTCTAAAATATCGGGACCCTTGACTCAGTTGACGCGTAAGGGTACGAAATTCAAATGGACCAAGAAATGAAAATGTAGTTTCGAAGAATTGAAGAAGAGGCTAGTTAATGCACCAGTGTTGACTATACCTGAAGAATCAGAAGGCTTCGTAATATACAGTGATGCATCCAAGCAGAACTTAGGTTGTGGTTTGATACAACAAGGCAAGGTAGTCTCCTATACATCCAGATAATTGAAACCTTATGAGCAGAACTACCCCACACATGACTTAGAACTTGCAGTAGTTGTACACGCTTTAAAAATTTAGAGACATTACCTTCATATGGCCAAATGCGGCATTTATACAGATCAATTTTCGGAGTTTATGTAAAAGTGTCAAAAGGAGTTGAACATGAGGCAGAGGAGGTGGCTTGAATTAGTAAAAGATTATGATTGTGAAATTTATTACCATCTAGGCAAGGCGAACGTAGTGGTAAACGCTTTGAGTAGGAAAACTACAGGAAAGTTGGCAATATTTACATCGCAGGAACCTCTATATAAGGAATTTGAGAGATCAAGTCTCGAAGTAGTCACAACTCCATTGAAAAATGTAGCTCGAATGACAACACTCTCGATTCGACCGACACTTCGTGATAGAATTAAGGACCACCAGAAGGGCAATTAGTCATTCGAATTTATTAAAGCCGAGATTGATACAAGAAATGGAAAGGATTTATAGTAACCAAGGACAAGATGTTGTATTATCAAAGATGTTTATGTGTACCAAATTTTGAGGAATTGAAAAAGGAAATTCTAGAAGAAGCCCACACCACTCCTTAATCAATACACCCAGGAGGTACAAAGATGTATCATGACTTAAAAGCCGTATTTTGGTGGAGGAATATGAAGAAGGACATAGCTGAGTTCGTTGATAGGTGTCTTCTATGTCAACAAGTGAAAGCCAAACATCAACAACCGCTAGGGTTACTACAACCATTAGAAGTTCTGAAATGGAAATGGAAGCATGTAACAATGGATCTTGTGGTTGGTTTTCCAAAGTCAGTGAAGGGTCATGAGGCCATTTGGGTAATAGTTGATTGATTGAACAAAGCAACTCACTCCTTGCCTATTCGGATGACCTTTTCTATGGACCAATTAGCACAATTATATGTTAATGAAGTGGTGAGACTACATGGTGTTCTAGAGAGCTAACATAGTCTGTCTCTGCCAAGGTTTACATCCAACTTCTGGAAGAGTTTGCATCGGGCGATGGGAACTAAGGTAAAGTTTATTATAGTATTCCACCCCCAAACGGATGTACAATCGGAGAGAACTATTCAAACTCTAGAAGATATGCTCTGAATTTGTGTCTTAGAATTTGAAGGGCACTGGGATAAACATTTACCATTAATTGAATTCGCTTACAACAATAGCTACCATGCCTCTATCGGTATGGCACCTTATGAAGCCCTATATGGAAGAAAGTGCAGATCACCCGTTCATTGTGATTAAGTTGGTGAGCGTAAGATATTAGGACCTGAAATTGTGGAGCAAACAGTTCGGGCCATTGAAAAGATCTGAGCTAGTATTAAGACCGCCCAAGACAGATAGAAAATTTATGCGAATAGAAGACGAAAAGACCTAGAATT
>CAIGRP010046293.1:0-13518 GCA_903798385.1 Fraxinus cuspidata
AAATATTCAATTTGCATTCGAACATTTAATTGCATTGAGTAGAATTTCGTTAAATTGCATACATAATCCTATTTTAGTTACACATCTTTACAATCATCTCAAATTTTATAGATTCAGTTAATGTCTTGGTATTTGAAACCAAATTAATTCAATCCCTGTGGGAACGATATCCGAAATTCTCAATTCTACTTTATTACTTGTTACGAACCGTACACTTGCGGTATTTAAAAAACGAACAAATATTTTTGTGAACACATGTAAATATATATTTTCTATTAAAGTGAGCTTATATGCAAATAGAATATTGCCATGCTTTTATTTGTTTCGGGTCGTTTGATTTGCCGCAAGTGAAAGGGATCGTGAACAAGTAATAAAGTGTCAAACTCACGAGAACTATATGTTTAATCTAATATCAATTAATTTCAACGTTAATTGAATAGCTAAATTAGTTTGAGTGTTTATGCTATATGATCTAATTATATTAAGTAAGCTAATTATGAAGGTTTTTGTTTATGTGAAATGAATACTAAGACTTTGAATCACCATTGTTAATCTATTTTTAATACAATTAAATATCATGACGATATATACTTATTTATATTGATCAATGTTTCTAAGTTAATTAAAAGTATCTCTCGATGTCAATCAAATCTATCTCTTTATGTAACATTCATACATATGTATCAAAGATGCGAATATAAAAACACGTATTATGAATACTAGAACATTTATAGAAATCATTCAAAGTATAACGGTATATCCATATCTCTTATTGAACTTTACAATAATTGTTATAAGTGCCATATATTCTATTATTTCTCTTGAAATCAATAAAATTCATATCCAAGATAATTAGTGATCGGGCAATTGAAAATGCATTAAAACTGAATAACAACCATCCATGAATTCACATAACAAGAGTTCTTCTACACCCTAACAATTATAAATTTAGCATAGCATGTTGTTATGTAAATTACACAAAAAGATTTGGAATAACATCACCCGAAATTAAAAATAATGATTGGAAAGCGAAAAATCAATTTATTTTTCGTTAAGCTTCAACCTTGAACTTCAAATCTTCAATCTCTTATGTAAGTTCTCTTGATTTTCTTGCTAGATTCGTTCTTTGCGCTCAAAATATAGTATATGATGTGGTAAAATATGGTGTCTTATGTTGTAGCCAAGTTCTGGCCGTCCTTTGTAGGTTAATTAGTTGGTTAAATTTGGTTTCAGAAAGAGTTTGGATTGAAAGAGAAAGCTGGGGCCATTGAGGCCCTGAAAATGCGCTTGCGATGTAGAGTTTAATACGCGCGTGCCGTTTGATGGTTTTGCTCTCTGTAAATGGAGATTGGTGTGCAGCGCACGGTGGGATTAGCTAGCGTGCGCGCGCCGTTCAATTTTTTCTTTCATTGCACTTTGGTCCTTAGCTTTCTTCAAGTGAAATTTTGACTTCATTTTTCAAGTAATTTTAATCTTTCATCTTCTAATTGCTTCCAATTGAATCCAAGAATTTTCCAATTACCGATCTTAAATCCGTTCAACTATTGAAATATTGCAATTTAGTCCCCATACATTGGATTTCGCCATCTTTCTCTATTTGTTTCTTATTTCTTCCATCCATGTCCGATCATCGAGTTTCACTTGCATCTTGTGTTTTTTTTCCTTCAGTTTAGTGCAATTTTTTTTTTCTATTTAGTCCAATCATTTTTTTTATTTTTTATTTTTCATTACATGTAGCCTGTGTTTTGTTAGGAAAGAAAGAGCGCATATTGAGAGGCAGCAGAGGTAAAGTAAGAATTGATTTAACCTCATATTTCTTCAAAACGTAATGGAAAATATTGATTTAACCCAATGGTATTTATCCCATGACAAAGAGGAATCAAATTTCAAAATGTTTCGATATCAGGGGTCTGATACCACTTTTCCATTTAAACAAATATTTTGCTGTTAAAGTTAGCAGAGCATGCAAATAGATTAATGTCATGCTTTTATTTGTTTCTGTAGAGTTTTATCTCCATTTCCCTGCAATCATAAGTTGCTTGAATGTAAATAGTAAAAAATATTAGATATTCAATGTAGTATAAGAATAAATAAGTCTTTAATTCAGAATGAAAATCAATGTTTTCTAGCAATTTTTTTTTTTTTTTTTTTTACATTTAAGTATAGATTAAAGTGTTTTTTCGATATCATGTCTTTCAAAGGAAGGAAATATAACAGCTGTTGGGCTGTTATGCCAATTAAAGCCTTTGGAGCAATGATGAATAAATGACTAAGGCACAAACTGTTTTTCAAAGTCCATGCAATTGCCCAATAACATGGCCCTACCATGAGACCCGGATCCAAATCTGAAGTTGTGTTTTGTAGCTTGGCGCTTTCTTTGATAGCAGCTCAACAAGCTTTTGCCTTTGTTGTTAAATATGAGAAACCACCTGGACCATTGGATTGAAGATGTGATTGATGGTTGGTAACGAGGGTATAAATATCACCCTTTGTTGCCCTATTATAAACTTCTGCCTCTTGCTGTTTTGGGTTATTGGCTTTTGCCCTTATAATACGATTTTTTGGGTTATTAGCTTCCAGGTACTTCTCTCCTCTTCTCTTCGAGTTCTTCTTCCAAACCTTTGGTTGAAAGAGTATTCTTTCCGATTCTCTTTGAAGAAATCTTACACTCTGTGTGTTGTATAGAAGAGAGAACTTTGTATATCCTTGTTGTTGCCTTTTTAATAGATAAAGGTGCGACTTATAGGATTTGGATTAGGGTTTTGAGTGTCATATACAATTCCTTTTTTGAGTCTGAGCCCTAATATTGTGATAATCTCCATCTTTGATGCCTTGGATTTGTACTTTAGAAAGTTTTAATAAAGTTCAGTTCTCATTTTGGTTTTCTGTAAACAATCTTGAGATTACTGTGTACTTGGTTCGTATTTAGTATAACAGCAATTGAAGAAGTAACATTGCATTAAGAATTGATTTTAAGTTAATATATTATGCAGAAACGATCCAAGAAAAACCCAGAAATAAGCTTATTTTAAAGAAAATCTTTACATTAACATGAGCAATAGAATAGACTCGATAGAGCAGTTATCTTGAAAAAATTACAGGGGAAAAATTTAGAGCAATAACCTTAACATAGATTTGTACAAAGTTATCACATTTAATATGTAAAAGACATTTTTATCTCTTAAAACCTCATTCCTTCTTCAAGAAGAATCGAAGAACATCTATTTAACCGAAATGGTATTTATCCTTAATAAAGAGGAACAAATTCCAAAATATTTTATATCGGGGATCTGATACGGGGTTTTCATGTAAATTTGTATCGACTGAGTGTGCAAATAGAACAATGCCATGCTTTTATTTCTTTGTATAGAGTTTTTATCTCTATTTCTCCACAATCATAACTCCTAAGTTGTTTAAATGTAAATAATAATAAATTTTAGATGAATCAATCTAATAGAAGAAAAAACAAAATTCTTAAATTTAGGATGTATTTTTGATAATTTTTACGTGATAAAATCTAATCGGAATAATAAATGTACATCCATGTTAAACGATATGGAGCAAAACAATCCAACTTAAATTTCTTTGGTTCTTACTGTTTAAATGAGGTTTAAGGTTTTGACTCGTTAATAATGGGACGAAATCAATTTGAAGAAAGAAAATAGGAAAATAAAGTAATATCCTATTAAATGAAAATAGGGTCTTAAAAAGGTTGGCTAATTAAATAATATTTGATGAATAACAATGAAGAGGAGAACACGTGAGCTAACCTTATGCATGGCAAATTTCACCCATTTCACCTAGCTAAGTAGGCCTTTGATAGTTTTAGCTTGGCCACAACCAAACTAAGAACTAAGAAAATAAATTTAAAGAACTTATAACTTGGATGATGAACAAATGAGCTCCACTTACCTTTTATTTACACCAAATAGGGGCTATATAACACTCAAATGTTTTCTTCGACCATTTTTACTAAACGTGTAGCTTTCTGTAAAATGCTTGCATGAAGTTGTTAATAGTTGTAATGCGTCGCCCTTTTATATTTGCTCGCAGCTGCCCTCTCTTGCATCTACGCGTTTGATATTGTTGCCCTACCTTTTATATTGGCTCCCAGTTATAATGTGTCTATCGTGTACCATTGCCCTTTATCAACTTGGAGTTATCATACTTTGTAATTGTAAGCCATGAATTCAATGTTCCCCTTCAACAACTATGGTTCCATTTGTTTCGCACTCTTTTAATAGGCTAAATGTATTTACACCACATTTTTTAATAATTTCACCCATTTTAATTGAATAAAAGGTTCATAATATACTCTTTATCACAGTTGTGTCCCAAGTTTTCATTATCGCATTCTTATTCTCACTTTAAAAGGCCTCATATTTTGGTTTCTATAAAAATGAATTCATTAAAATGGAGTAAAAAGACTTATATATCTCTTTTATTTTTAAATAAGCAAAGAAATAAAAAAAAAAAATTAAGACTAAATATTTATCCAACATTTTAAAGCTCATTTTGAACAAAAATGTGAATAAGGACAAAATTTACTAGTCAATGAAGGTTAAGGCTATGAGAATATATTGGATAAGGATATGCATGTGATCATAGTTATAAGAACCGAGCCGACTGATCGGCAAACAAGAAAGTGGTCCTGGTGATTTTAAGGCTATGAGAATATAATGGTTAAGGTTATGCATGTGATCATAGTTATAAGAACTGAGCCGATTGATCGGCAAACAAGAAAGTGGTCTAGTCCTGGTGGTTTTAATTAGTCCATTCGCACCCATCAAGAATCGTTCAAACCATTACATAGTTGTCTGAACCATACAGGTTCATAGAAATCTGGAACCGATTTAATGTGAATCAATTTTTTACTAAATTGGTCCAGATCAAAATTTTGTATCAAATTTACACAAGAAAAGACTCAAATCCGCACGCCTTGTAGAAAGATTAGAACCTTGATCACTATGGCACTTGTAGAACTTCTACACTTAGTGTCAGCGAAATATATATATTTAGTTTTTGAAAAATGACATAAATAAAAAAATATATAATGACCTTTTGTTTAAAAAGAATATTTTCTCAATTAGAATTACAGTCAAGTAACGATCCACTGATTGAACCACTAACCCGATGATTTGATTAGATCGACGATAGGGTCAACTCTGATAACTATGCTTGTGACAATAAATAAAGGTTATAGATCTAGAAAATAATTAAAATGTGATGTATTTGTAAAAATATGTAGTGTGAATATAATCATGTTCTTCCTCCCAGTTTCTACTAAAAGTGGCAATTGAGTCGAGGAACTTATTAACCCTCTGTTTGAGCCCTATTTTGGTAAGAAAATGTATTTTTGAATAATAAATTTTTTAAAAATGATTGGTTAAAAATGAATGAAAAATTTTCGATTTACATGTAAAATTATTTTATGCGAGAATGTATTGTTGAAAATAAATTTAAAAAAAAAATTGAAATAACACTAGAGGTGGCAATGGCTCGGCTCGGCCCGTATGCACTCGTTACTCATGGACCGAGCTCGGCTCAGCCCGTGAGCTCGTGGGCTGAGCCGAGCTTCAGCTCGCGAGCTCATCGAAGTTTTTTTTTTTAAAAAGATAAATCCTTTAAAAAAAATATCCTCCGTATTGGACAAGCCACGAGCCACTCGCCCCCAGCCTGCTAGGCTCGGGCTCGTCTTTTGACGAACCCAAGCAGCTCACGAGCTGCTTTTTTACGAGTCTCTCTGCTCAATTGCTACCTCTAAATAACGGGGACTAAACATAAGCTATGCACACGTCATATTTTCATCGGTGTATAGCAATTGGTTTAACAAAAATAAAATAAAGTTTTAACATAAATTGCGAGAAAGAAAATTGGCAGACATTTAACATAACTACAGGCTAGACTTTGTCAATGCTTAGTCTCCTCGTGGCCCAGTTTAATGCTTTACGTTTAGAATAAAAACAAAAATTTATAAAAAAAAAAAAAAAGCTTTATTAAAAGAAAATGGTAAAATCGTCAATTGGGATCCAAATGCTACAAGAACAAAAGATTGTGACATGGCTGCAAACATATTAGATTGCGAACCTATTTGCCACGTCTTCAATAGATTGAGGACCTATTTATTCTATATTCAATAGTTTGAGGACACTATATGTTATTTTATTTTTTCATGTTAATATATATTTAGAGTGTTAAATCCACATATGGCCACCCATCTTTAAGTTTAGTGTCATCATGGCCATCGAATTTGATTTTATTTTGCCACTCAATTTTATATTTTGTGTCTCCATAGCATCCAATTTGATTTTATTCGTCATGATCACCCAACTTCATATAAATTTCATCATGATCACTCAATTTTATATAATGTTATATCATGATCACTCAATTTCTTCTCACCATTTCATTAATTTTAAAAGAGGTAAACGATAATTTTGCATTATATATATAATAAAATTAAAAAAAAACTTATTTAAAAAAAAAGGTTTTCAAAATTAAATAAAAACTTATTTTAAAAAAGGTTTGTTAAAAAAATAAAATAAAATAAAAACTTATTTTAAAAAATTCAAAATAAAATAGAGACTTATTTTTTTTTTTAAATGTTACTTAGAAAAATAAAATAAAATAAAACTTATTTTAATTTTTTAAAAATAAAATAAAAACTTTTATTTTTGTTTTTTGCAAAATTTATTTTATATATATAATGCAAAGTTGTAATTGAATTTATGTTTATTTATTTAATTGCTCACTAAAGTTTAAAAATGTGAATCTTGATCACTAAACTTATCAAAACGTTAAACGTTACTCACTGTCTTGATATCTGTTCCAAATCTTTAACTGAATTAGTGACGTGGCTAACTGATTTCACATGTAGCGCTCCATCACGCCGTTAACAAATATCACTTCTTTAATTGCTCACTACATTTTGAAAAACGTTTTCGATTGCTCACTGAACTTTGAGATAATTAATTTTTGGTCACTAAACTTATAAAAATGATATCGAATTGTTGTTCGTTAAAAAATATGTATTGCTATTGCACATATCGAGTAAAGTAATGAAGTGTATAAACGAGTTTCGATCGTGGATTCCACGAGAAATATTACTCAATTACACAATAACTTAATTTAATTCTGGCATATTTTCGTAAAATTTTAAACCAATTTCATCATTTGAAAAATTCAAATTTATTGTAAATTTCATTTTATTAAATTAAATTAAAGTAAATTAGTATTTGGATTTTGCAGCGAAACATTTCGTTAGCTCCTATTTGAACCACATTAAAATTTTCATTTTCATTCTTCCACTCATTTTCAATCACACATTATTCAATAAAATAATATTTTTCATCACATCAATAACATTTCCTTCTTTTTCAACCAAATATTCACCATCAATCTACTATTCAAAAATACATTCTTTCAAAATAATATGGCTCAAACACACCCAAAAATCCAAATTTTAATTAAAATTATTGTGTGCTTCATTGTAAAATCTTTTTAATTAATTTATTGTGTGTTTATTTCAAAATCCAAATATTAATTTAATTTTAACAAAAAAACACACAATAAATTTAATTTTTTCAAATAATGAAAATAATTTAAAATTCTACAAAAGTATGTTAAAATTAAATTTAATTATTGTGTAATTAAGTAATCATTTTCCATGGGATCCACAATTCATATTCGTTTGTCCACTTTATTACCGTTACATAACTCGTGCGATTGTGGTACATATTTTTAAACGAAAATAGGTCGACATCATCTTATAAGTTTAGTGGTCAAAATTTGACAATTTTAGTAAGCAATCGAAGACGTTTTTCAAAATTTAGTGAGTAATCAAAGATCTTTTTTAAAATTTAGTGAATAATCGAAGACACAAGAATTTATTAACGGCATGACGAGGCATCAAGCGTGTATTCCGTTAGTTACGTCATTAATTTCGTTAAAGATTTGGAACAAATGTTAAAATAGTGAGTAGCATCCAATGTTTTAATAAATTTAATGGTCAAAACTCGAAATTTAAAGTTCGGTGAGCAAGCAACAAATCAACATAAGTTCAGTAGCATTGAGACAATTAACTACCTTTCCTTTCGTGCCCATTATTTTCCTTCTTCTTCTACGTGTTCATGACACGATCACTTCCAATTCCATACCTTCAGAGATTACTTCAAATTTCCAAAGAATTTGAAGCATTAACGCATCGATTCCCTCATAGACCACGTCTCTCTTTACCACTCCAAAATCCTTGACCCGACCCCGAAATCGACTTCTAACTCGAACCAACAACCCGCATCCTCAAATGTTTCTCATCTCTCTCGGTCCATTACTGACGGGCCTACTGTCACGCGTTTTCTATACCGTGATTCATGCCGCAAGTGTACTGTGTCAAATTTTGTAATATAGTAATAGAGTCAAAGTGTCGAACCCATAGTGATTGTAATTTAATTCTTACTAAATATTATAATTATTTCAACTTTTACTTTATCTAGAAAAATCAAATCTTAAAACAATATTTTTATACTAAATAATGAGGATGTGTGACAATTCAATTGAAATAAGGCAAACTATAAGAGAATTATCAATGTAAGAAAACCTAGGGTTTGATTTTACCTCATCATCAACAATGTTTTTCAACTTCTATAGTTATTTCTATCGATTTTTCTTGAATTTATAGGCAAGAATCTTAAGTTATATTTTATTTCTTCTCTCCAGTGCTAAATAGAACATATTTCTATATTTTAATTCCAATATCTATATTTTGAATTAACACTGTAGAAATTATACGAGTGAGATTCTTAAATGGGATAAGCATCAAAGGAATTATATTTTCTCTTGAAATCTATAATTTCTTAAGGTTATGTTATTCTTAGTTCATGCATAAATTCCCATCTCTCGAATACCACAATTTAAAACATCAAATCATTCAATTAGTGATCACGTAATTGAAAGCATTGTGCAAGAATTAACATAAAAAAATTAACAAAAAAATTAAATGAATTAACTATATTAGAATCCAAACATATCTCAAGTTTAGTTACATTAAATTCTAAATGGTAAAATTAGTTCATAAATACTAGAAATGATAAATTAAAATTCTAATATAAAGAACATGGAGAAGAAAAGAATAAGAAAAATTGTTTAGCCGTTTGAATTCTTCTCCAATTCGTTGTTTTTTTTACTCTTCGCGATTGCTCATTTTCCTCCCTAATTTAAGTCTCACTACGTTGTATTTATAGTGGTATCCAAACGGATTCAAGTCGGCCGGGCCTGAAAAAATTAAAAAAATTACGCTTTCTTACAGGGAAGCGCCGCGGCGCCCACCACCTCACTACGGTTAACTCAGGCTTCATCAAAATCCTTCTGGAAATGCTTGAGAAGCTCCGGTTAAACGGCCCAGGTCGGTTTATTATTCTCCCTGACCTCCCTACCACCTGTGAAAAAGACAATTCTAACCTTCCCACCTGACGTTATCGCAAGTTGGAGTGGCTTCTTTTGAGAATTGCGCAGTCGAATGCATCAAAACGTGTAATTTATAATTCTGTTAAGTTATTCAGCTCGAAAGAAGGGGAAAAGAATGAAGAGGGAAATGAATTACTGGGGATTTGTCTAAATGCGACGTGTGTAAATGAAGAATTTGTGGAGGGTGTGAATAGAATTGTGAAAATAATGGATTGATTTTCGGGTGGGGAGTTTTTAAGGGGAGGGGAGTAGGGGGAGATGGCGGGAGAGTGGGTGGAGTTGAGGTGGTTGAAAGAAAAAGGATATTATAATTTGGAGGAGTTTATCGTCAACAGAATGGAGGTGAATTTGAAGTTGGCATGGTTGAAATGAAATAGTGGAAAGAAAAAGGGGCGCAGCTAAAGGATAGGTTGAGTGAATCTGGCATGGCTGCAAATGTGTTCTGGAGGAAGAAAGGGTGCGTGGATTGGTGGGAGAAATTAGATGACACTGTTAAAAAGAAGGTGTTTCAAACTTTCTTGGGAAAAACCACAAGTCACTGGTACTTCTATTTGGTTTTTATTACGGATTTGTTTTTGCTTTCTTTTATGTGTGTATTTACTACTAATTTCTTTAGTGCTGTGCATTTTAATATGCGCGTGAGATTCATTTTGACATAAAAATGATGTAAATTTGATGTTAATTATGACATTTCTAATCATGATTAGTGTGGGGAACTGACTGCAAACTCATTAGAATGGATGACTAGGAGTCTTGCAAAGTGAATTGGTTTTCCTTTTGTTAGTTAGACACCAATTTCAAATGCATTATGTGTGGAGTTATTTACAAATTGGCTCATGATTACTTTCTGTTTCTACTTTGTGCTGTCTCTTTCTTGTTGAAGTAGGGTCTCATGATTGTGATCACAGGCACCAGCAATGTTGAAGGGTAAAGATTGCATCTTTGTAGACAAAATATGGCCCTATGATAATTGTGGCGAGCAGCTGTTGAGATGCAATTTTACTTCTACGGGTGGAAGAGACGTTGGTAAACTCAAAGGAACAAATTCTAAAATTAAATGGAATGTTAATCCTGCACCAGTTTCCGGAAACTCTTCTCCACAATAGTTTTACATTCTTCAGATTATTTTTACTATGTTTTTAGCATCTCAGCATGCTCCCTATGATCAAGAGAAACTATTTTTCACATCATTGGACTCTGCAAATAGCATTTCTGACATTATACTAAGAAAATTGAGAGAGTTGCTCATGGTTATTTTCTCTTGATTGCAAAAAAAAAAATGAGCTACTCGAGGAGGGAAATTGGAGTTCCCCTAATAAATCAATGAAGAAAGCTGTACATCTTCATCTCCACGTATCTTTTTTCTTGAATTCCTGTACATAATACCCTTCCTATTTTAAAGTCACAAATGTCTCCAATGGTACTACAGTGTAATGGATATATGGGCAGGTGTATAGTGGCAATGGAGATATTAGACAGCCCAACAAGTTTGATGGTAAAGTTCAGGAGGAAGTTCTTGTTAGAGGGGAATTTGCATTGGCAGATGCCATGGTTGTGATTTTCTTTTTTCATATAAAAGACATTAATTCTATAAATGATAGAAATGGTTTGTAACTGATTGACTCTGACCAGGTACCTGTTAAAGGATTAAATAATGGAAATGTACGAAGTGCACCCCGGAAAAGTAGGAAATAAAGGAAAAAGCTTAAAAGCTTGAGTTCCCATAGTTCAGAAGTTTCTAGTTGTAATTCTAGAACTGTAGTTTCCACTGTTTCTGTTACTTCTTAAGATGGGCCCTCCATGGCTGACTGGACCCCTGGAAATTCAAGTATCAAGAACTTGGCAAACAATGTTGCAACTGGGATTGACAGCCCTGAAGCAAATCCAGATCATTATTGTTGTGAAAGTATAGTGGCACAATGTGGGGAGACACATGATTCTTCTGCTGAAGTTAGTGATAGACGAGGTTTGAAGCACCATCAAAACTCAGACAGAGTGGTCCAAAATGATACTGAAACTGCCAGGGTTGATCTTCTGACTGATGACCAACTTCTGTTAGGCCTGTGGTTGAAGATAATGGTGATCTGTGCGGTGGAGTTATTGACAGAGGAAATTATGCACATTCACATGGAACTTACCAACCCAAGGTAGTAAGGAAGAAGGAAAAACAGTTCGGATTCAGGAGCAAGGAAAGATGGGTAATGTCGGGACCACAAGTTCGTCAGCATGCATCTCTTATGAGTGGCCCAATGTAGCTACTATTCATCCATCTTCTAATACACCTCCCTACTGCCACAGATAGATTGCATCTTGACGTTGCCTACAATTGGCAAAATTATTTTTACCAATCTTTTGTAATAAATGTACAAGTAGGAAATTCTTCTGTTGACACTAGGTATGGTGGAGTTATATCTCGACATCTGCCAATGAGTTTAGATAGGCCTCCAGTGTTGCATGGTGTCAATAGAATATCCCCATCAGTTACTTGCAATTATGATTCTGATTTTATCTCAAGATGACAGTCGTCTCTTCTGCAATGCTTCACTGCTCAACGTGTGCGGCGCGGTACACTTGCATCAGAGGATGAAAGGGTCCTTTTTGGTGAATTCTTGGACATGTCTGATGTTGCAAATTCTCAGGAACCAGTGGATGAGCATGACAATCAATGGATGTCAGAAGAAGAGTTAGACGTACATGCAGTTTCTGGGCTGGATTGTAATCAGTTCTTTGGTGGCGGCATGATGTACTGGAATCCTTCTGATCATCCAAAGACTAGTTTCTCATGTCCACCTTCTCTTTGTTCAGATGATAGCTCCTGGGCTTGGAGAGAAGCAGATATGAATAGGGCCCTTGATGATATGGTTGCCTTCTCCTCCTCTTATAGTACAAACGGACTGACTTCACCTTCTTCTGCTTCCTTATGCTCTCCCTTTGATCCTCTGGGACCTGAAGCCCTTGGCTATGTTATTCCTGGGAGTGATATCAGTGGCACAGTTCTGCACTCCTCACCAGCAATTAATGATGTGGACACTGAGGAGATTGTCTCTGGATCTATACCCAATATGTTTGGTGATGGAGAAGCGAAGACTGTAGATTCACTTCCATACCCCATTTTAAGGCCAATAATCATCCCACATATGTCAAGGGAAAGATCTAGATCAGTTTTCAAGCAAAGTTACGATAGAAAAAGCCCTTGTGTACCAACAAACAAGCGGGAACAACCTCGAATTAAGAGGCCACCTTCTCCCGTAGTTCTATGTGTTCCACGTGCACCTCATGTACCTCCTCCTCCTCCTTTTGGTGATTCCAGAAAACTCAAAAGGTTTTCCTATTGTTCGGTCTGGTAGCTCCAGCCCAAGGCATTGGGGTGTCAAAGGCTGGGTCGATGACGGTGCTAATTTTGAAGAAGCTTGCTTACTCATGAATGGTGGTGAAGTTGCTTGGCCTTCTTGGAGAAAGAAAAGCCTTTCAGGCCGTCAGTTGACACAGCCTTTAGCAGGAGCATTGCTACAGGATCGGCTTATTTCAGTTTCCCAGCTAGCATGCGTTCAAGAACATGTATATAAATTCTTCACTTACATATTATCCATCCATTTATTACCTGTGAAGTTTTTTCTTTCTTCATTTTTCCAATATATAATTTCCATGAAAAAAAACATTCTACCTTAGCCAGATATTGCACGTCCTTTGCAACCACCTGAACCGCAGAACTGTTCCACTTGCAAGGCTTCTCTGTCATTGTTTCATACTAATCTCCATGATGAAATCAACTCTTTCTGCAAGCAGGTGTGATACTGGACTGGTATTATGTCTTGTTCTTTAAATTTAATTCTGCGGACATTTGAATTTATATCTCATGGTAAAATTATATTTATTTCGTTTGTTACAAAATTTGATGATGGTTTGCAATCTGCTACAATATGTTAGGTTGCTGCTGAGAATATGATAAGAAAGCCTTACATTAATTGGGCTGTTAAGTGTGTTTCTCGTTCTCTCCAAGTTTCACGGGGTGCCTTTCTTCTTGACACAGAAAGGGACACCGTGGGGCAGTAGTCT
>CAIGRP010046294.1:0-11313 GCA_903798385.1 Fraxinus cuspidata
ATCATATTTAATTCTCACGACCCCCTCAAAGGGAAATGAACTAATTATGAGAACTAATATTAGTATAATATCTTATTCAATGATCCAAAAGAGCCAATATTGCTCATGTTTAGCCTCCATTAAATTTTAATTCATTTTTTTCTCTACTCTTATAAATCACACATTTTTCAATAAAATAATATTATACATAAACCCAAAAATTCTCCTTATTTTTTAACTACACATTTTCTAAAAAAAAAATACTATTCCAAGATCAATTTTTTTCCAAATAATGGAGCTCAAACAAGGGTATTGTGTTATGTGGACTCCAATAATCAAAACAAAATGATATCGCTATGTTCCAGAGATGTACATTGTATTATATAAATATATGTATAATTAAAGTGTGTAAGCAATTTGTATTATTTGACATGATCAGTTAAACTATCTTGATTCATAAATGATGCGAGAAATTATTAAGAATGAACATGTATATCCGTTGAAAAAACAAAAGATTCTTCAATTTAATGAATTCTCATGTATTGTATGTTATTTGTGCAGATTGGTAATTGTACAATCTCTATCTAAAATTGAGATTAAATTCTTATATTTTCTCGTAATTAATAGGGTGATATATGAGGCCTCGTCACCTTATCTTAGCAAATTATACAACCTGAAGCATTGATCATTTCTTGCTCAAATTTTTATTATGAGCATAATTTCTAGGGTTGGACAAAACTCCTGAATTGAATCGGACCGAACCGAATCGAATCGAATCGAATCAAGCGATTTTTCTTAAATTAAATACCCGAATGATATCTGAATCGAAAATCGATGGGTTAGGTTTAATTTTCGGTTCTAGATCGAGAACCGAAGAAACAAATCTTCCTAATTTTATTATCTTAAATAAGTCAAATTATTTTATTTTTTAAAATAAAATTGCTAACTAGTTAATTTAGTCCAAACCCAAAATATGATTTTACTATTTCTAATTTTCAGCCAAGCCCAATTTAATCAAATTGACCTAAGTTTTACCCAAATCTCTTATTCTACCGTAGTGTCGTTTATGTCGTTCTATTATTGTGAACTCGCCACATTCCTCTTTATGTGATTTTAAAGTCAAATATATGAAAAACTCAATAAAGAGAGGTGCAATAGATATCACGAGATTAGAATACGTTATTTTGTAAGAGTTAAGATTGAACATGTCATAATCAAATCAATGTAGCATTATTATAATATAAATAAATTAATTATTGTACGGAACTCGGGAACCAAATCGAACTAGACCAAACCGAACTGAATCGAATGGAACCGAACCCGTACAGTGTCATAATTAAATTTGGACCCGACGGTTCCATTTACTCAATACCTAAAAATTCGAATACTGAACCGAATCGGACTATGCCCTGCCCTAATAATTTCTAGGATTGAAAATAAAGACATTATGTCTAGATTAATTCAAGTGAGTCTATATCCCATACTTTTTAGTAATTATTGCATGTTAGTTGGGATAATAACATAACCATTTGTTACTCATGATTTAGCAAAATCAATCAATTAAATGCCTACAATTATATGTTTTACCTTTAGTTATGAGAACAACCTATTTTTATTGAGTGAAATTGTTATTTCACAAATAACAACAATTGTACGCATCGCGCCAAAATCGTATTAAATATTATTCATATTATAATTGGCTTATGGTTTGATGCATAACGTTTTTCCATCTAAATATACACACACACACACACAATGCACTAAGATGAGCATCAAAGAACGTTGGATACATTTTGGGTTTCAATATTTTTTTTATAAAATATATTTAATCCTTGAAGAATTGTAGCGTAGTTTGTCGAATGTCATTTTGATTAGATAGTTTTTTTTTTTTTTTACACCCATGTATACACCT
This sequence comes from Fraxinus cuspidata, assembly GCA_903798385.1. Classification (NCBI taxonomy): domain Eukaryota; kingdom Viridiplantae; phylum Streptophyta; class Magnoliopsida; order Lamiales; family Oleaceae; genus Fraxinus; species Fraxinus cuspidata. Next base: position 1,892 of record CAIGRP010046294.1, read on the forward strand.
TCGATGACTAATTTTGGAGTCAACACCCCGGCCCCTCAAAACGTAGACCAGGTAAACAGCGGAATGTGCCCCAAACTTATCAGGGTCAAAAAGATTAAGGAGTTGGTAAAAATAAATGAGATGCATCATTATCATAATCCTCCAACGGTATAATGAGAACTACAAGTTTATAAATACCCACGACCCATCAACCCGGTACCCATACCCTCTCATCACCACAAATTTTCAGCCCAAACCAAACAAAACAATAGCAATTAGAAAGAGAGAGTCTAATATAAACCCTAAGGCCTAAATCTAGCATACATTCAACACCCACCATTGGTCAATCAACGGCGTCAAATCCACCATGACTCCAGATCGCTGCCGCCACCACCATCGATCTACCTATTACACTTTGTAAGTGAGTTGAATTCCCAGTTGCAATTTACAAAATAGTCTAATAAATATACACCGATTGAATGCTGGTTAGAATGTTAAATACGTATTTTAAATGTTGATAAAGAGATTCAACACATCTTCTTTGTTCCTAAATCTAGCAGATCGGGGATATGTGCATTTAAATTTTCATTTTGGATATTTGAGAGTGTATTTTAGCCGTTTATCAATAGATTCAAGCACTAAACACATGTTATTTGTTTGATTGTTCCTAAATCTAGCATATCCTAATTGAGCATGTGTATTAATTGTGAATTTTGGCTATTTTGAAGTGTATATCTAGCAGATTCTGCGACTATATATTCATAAAATTTGCGCAATTTCATTAGATATGTAGGAAAAAAGAGAATTATTTTATTAAAAATTATTATTATAGAACCAAGCTACAACAAGAATCAAATTGAACGATTTGGTTCTAATAAGGTTCTAGTGACTGAATGTAACCCGTTTAAACCTCGTCCCATGGGATAAGTCACGTGGTAATCGACTAAGAAATAGTAAGAAGTCTCTCAAGGCCTACACTCCACATAAATTTGCTTACCTAGCCAAATCGAGGTAATAAAGGTATGAAGCTGAAGTGAATTAAGCATCTCAGCCCAAGCGACATGTTAGAGGCTAAACCTCCATGTTCGAAGTGATGTGCTATGAGCTGTTGCAATACATTTCTGAAGTGATGGGCCTTTATTTCACGAGGCATCTTCCATAACATCACTTCATCCAAGAGATTTTCTGTACGAGGTCTTTCTACATCTATTGATTTGACAACTCTACTACAGATGCCTCTCAGTAACCTATAACAAGTAGATGTGACGCCTATGAGGTCGATTGTAAACTATCAGGATAGGCCACATATCACATATCCAATGATGACTACCTCTTCCAATCTACTATAAAAGATCAAACTTGGTGTCATTTGAAGGTAATGTAATTTATACATTCAATTGTAACATTGCTTGGTAATCTCTCTTCAAACCTAAATTCATACATACTTTGTGGCACTCGTTCATTGTCAATCCCATAATTAAAAATATTAGTTGATTGACTTGATCTTCGTAGTGTCTACATCAACCTCTCTCATTGTCAGAGAAGGTCACGTGCACCTAACGTTTGTCCAAGTGTGCTGAGATCAACATATTAGCGCCGCTCACTAGCATATCTTCTGAGGAAAAGCTTATTGAAAAACATATCTACTTTCCCTTTGAAAAAAGTGTTGTTCATGAAAAAAGAACAAGTGAAAGTTTTGCAGAAAAAGTCAAGATGTTTATTATGTTTAACCTTTTCACCTTGGAAGTTACTAAAGGAAAGTTGTTTTAAGTTTTCCTTGAATAAATGACAAACTTTGGAGAAAACTAACTCAAGAAGACCCCCATTTGAAGAGAAAAGGCATCTCAACAAGATGTGCTAACCTGCAAAAGCTGTGAGGGAGATCTTTGAAGAAGAGGCACATCAGATCAGACCTAACCATCGTCGAACTCAATATAGAAAAGACAGAAAGGTCAGAGATGGCAGCCATGGCCGCCAATATGAGAAGCATTATGAAACAAAACTCCACTATGAAGATCCTTCTCCGACAGATGCAAACACAAGCATGAAAGCAGATGCCCATCAACATGCCTCCTCCAAGCTTCTTCCAAGGTCAACGAGAAAATTGATGATGAGAGGAGGAAGAAGTACAAAGTGATAGGCCTTAAAATCAAAGGAGTAAAAGAGATATCAACGTCGCTAAAAGGAATAGGTCAAATCTTTGATGATTCTATCACCTATAACCGAGTTACGAAACTTCTAGATGTATCCTACAACTAAATTGAATTCTTTCATTTTCTAAGCATGAGACGAGCCATAATATAAGGGGTAAATCTACTCTTCGTAAAATTATTGTAGATATCTTGTTTTTTTGACATATCTGTAGTATGCTCTCGGCCCATTCATTATTTTTCGTTTTTTGCCCTGTAACTCTTCCTCGACCAGGTTTGATCGTGTGAATTGGAAATAATTAGTTAAAAATATTTTTTGGAGAACAAACATATCAATATGCATGGATCATACCTTCTGTTCCAAGTCAATACGATTCATTCGTTCGTAGAACTATTTATTTGATCATTGACATTTTTAAAACACCTCTAACAAAGAAATAAATAGATGATTTTGTGAATTATCCAAGCCTCTTTACTAAGCTGCTTTGTCTTGCTATGCTCTTATTCAGAGGTTAAAAAGACTACTAGTGTAGAGGTCGACGTTTCCCAAAAATGCTTAAGGGGTCAACCTGCAACAGGCCTGTTTGATACAAATGAATACTTTAAGCATGCCTAAGAACGAGATTGGAGACCTGACAGCCTGTCAGAGTCTTTGACAAGTTAGGAAGTTGAACAACTAGAAATAGGCCCTAAGAAAGTGCCTAAAAATAGGCCTTAAAATGAAGCCCAACCTAAAAAATAGGTGGGAAAGAAATTTGGCTGAAGTAATGACAATAGAAGAACCTATGAGCTTCCAACCATACCGTCTCCCTGTTATGGAACAGAAGAAGGGGAATCGTCTAGTTTTATGAGTTAATGATAATGAGGACAACCCCTGAAGAAGGGGTAGTTTATGATGAGTTGAACCATCACATCACTCTTCGTTTTACTGGCAATCTCGATAGAAAAGGTAGAAAGCTTCCATGTAGACCCAAAAGACCTCAAGAGGGTGCTCCAGTTGGAAAGAGAACGCGTCAAGGGAGGCAAAGGCTACCCTCAAGGAGTTCTTATTCTAGAATTTAGATGTCTTTGCATGGAAACATGAATACATGGTTGGCATTGATATAAAATTAGTTGTCACTCTCTCAAGACTAGCCCTAAATTTCGCTCCTAATGTAGAATTGGAGGCTCTTCAACCCGAAATGGAATGAGGCACTAAAAGAAGAGGTCAACAAATTGGTTGCCAACAGCATTATCAAAGAAGCTCATTACCCAAATGGATTTCCAACCTCGTCGTGATGTTAAAACACAATGAAAAGTGGAGCGTTTGCATAAACCTCTCCATTTTAAATCAAGCATGTCCCAAGAACTTCATTTTACCTCGAATCAACCAATTGGTTGATGCAATAGTGAGATACAAACTGCCTAGCTTCATGAATGCCTATTCAAGTTATAAACAAATCTCCATGTACATTCTAAATAAAGAGCATACTTTCTTTCTTATCAATAAAGGCATCTATTGTTATAAAGTGATATCCTTCGGGTTGAAAAATATCGTAATCACCTACCAAGGCGTTCACGAAACCAATAGGCAAAACTATGGAGGTGCCCATGGATGATATGCTAGTGAAGAGCTTCAAGACTAACAACCACATCAAACACCTAAATGAGGCTTTCTAAATTCTAAGAAGGTACAGAATGACGTTGAACCTCGTTAAGTAGGCGTCGCCTCTGGAAAGTTTCTAGGTTATATAGTCAACTGGAGAGGCATCGAGGCCAACCTAAGAAAATAAAAGCTTTAGTGGATATGTGATCACCTTGAAAATCCAAAGAGGTGCAGAGTTTCAACGGGCGTGTAGTAGTCTTGAGTCGTTTTCTCTCTAAAACCATCGAAAAATACCTTATCTTCTTCAAAATTTTCAAGGGAAGGAAGATTTTCTAGTGGACAAAGGAGTGTGAAGAGGTCTTCCAAGTGCCGAAGAAACTAAGATCAGGCTCCTCTTCCATGCCAAATGCTAAAGAAACTTTGCTATTATACTTGGCCATTTTAGAAGAGTTAGCTCTCTTGTAAGAGGAGATGACCAACAATTGCATATCTACTATGTGAGCAAGGAACTACAAGCAGAGACCCACTAGCCTGATACAGAGAAGCTTGTCATACCCTCGGTCACCTTTCCTAGGAAGTTAAGGCTTTATTTATAAAGGCCCATAGTATTCACGTGTTGACATACTTTCCACTTAATTAGGTACTTCAAAAGACAGATGCCTTTGGAGGTTGATGAAATTGGATGTTGAACTATGTCAATTCAACATTGCTTTAAAGTTGAATGCCTCTATTAAGGGAAAAGTTTCTAATGATTTTGTGGCAGAATTCACCAATGTCCCTGAAATAAAGGAGACGATGAAATCCATTGAGCCCTTAACTTGGCACCTCTTCATTGACGGTTCATTCGGAGAGGAGAGCTCCGATGTAGGAGTTGTCCTAGTAAGTATCGAAGCCACAAACTCAACTGCAAAGTGAGGTGTGGATTCACTCCAACAACGTAGCTGATAATGAAGTCCTTCTGGCCAGACACAAGCTATCCAATGAAATGCAAGTAAAGAGGTTGCTTGCAAAAAAAATGACTCTCAACTTGTAGTGAGTCAAGTCAATGATAACTTCAGTACAAGAAAGAAGAGCATGACAACATATCTCAAACAAGTGATGGACTTCCTTTCACACTTTCAGAAATATGAGGTGACGCAGATCCCGCATCTTGAGAATACCCAAGTTGATGCACTATCCAAGTTGGCCAGCAACTAAAACTCTGAACTGCTGAAGATAGTGCCTCTTGAGAATCAAGTCCTTCCTGATGACAAGGAGGAAAACCACAATCTTAGGCGAAGAACAGCTCACTTCATACTTCAAAATGATGTGCTATATAAAAGAGGCTTCTCAATGCCCTTCATTTGATGTATTGGAGGTGAAGAGGCAACCTATGTTAACTAAATTGTTATGACTTGTTTTGCAATTTACTACACATGTGCATGGTCTTTTTGTATTGAGGTATATTTAAACTTGTGTTGAAAAGTTCTTCTGACAATATGTAAACCTAACGACGAATTTCTCATTCATCTTTTATAAAATAAAATCTGAGATATTTTGTCTCTGTTCTCAGCACATGATTTTCACTTCTTTCTCACTCTTTCTTATTCTCTTAGATCTTGAAGGTTACATTGGCAGTTTCTTCTAAAATGAGGGAAAGGAAATCTGTGAAACGGAACAGTAGACGTTATGAAGACCATGTTTGCGACCGTGAGTCTTCAAATAAAGTCAAATTCAGCAAACATCGAAAGTTGGCAATTAAACCTTATATTAAAGGTACACATATTAACATACTTTTAATGCTTTGGGCTTATGTTAATTTAGTTGAAGAAATAAATGTTAACATAGTAAACAATATAAAAAGATTTTTTTGCACTTGATTTATGTTTATTATGGTAACATAATTTATTATTTATTTGTGAAAATCATAATATAAATATGTCAAATGAATGGAAGATATTTTGTTCAATTTTTTGTTAGTCAAATTCTACTTAGATATGGAATTAAATTTAACATTAACTTTTTTCTATTTCGTGCAACTTTTTTAATCACTATTCTTGCACAATTCTTGTACGAGATTAAAGAAATGATATATGCTCAAGAAGATTAGATTATTGCCTAGAATTGGGCATTTGAATTATTTTAAAATGAAGATTATTTTAACAAAGATTCCCATACATATTACACATGAAAAAAAAATTTGTTTTGTTTTGTTTGGTTTTTTTTTTTTTTTTTTTTTTGGAGGTGGGATAACTTGAGAATAAAATGAAGAAAAAATTATTTAATAAATTAAGGCAAACGAATGGTACATGTGTAAAGGGTTTTATTAATAAAGAGGAGACAGAAGACTAATTTTCCCTTCAATATTCTCCTTGGATTTAGGAAACATAAGATAGTTTTCAATTGAAATTAGGAGTAGTAAAGAAATTTACTTATTTTTGAATTAGATAATTTGTGTAAATTGTTTGTAATAAATAATAATTATAAACTATGAGATTTTGTTAAGTGAAATTTTATAATTTATTGAAATTCGATTTGCCTTGTTTAACAATTTGTTGATATTCAAATAAGTTATCGGTCGAAGTCCTTCACCCTCGAAGATGTGATTTAAAATCTACTAGGTTATGACATTCGGTGCCTCTGTCAAGGGATAATTTAGGGTAGAGATTTTTATCGGTCGAAGTCCTTCATCCTCAAAGATGTGATTTAAAATCTACTAGGTTATGACATTCAGTGCTTCTGTCAAGGGATAATTTAGGGGTAGAGATTTTTATCGAAATCAAACCTTATGAATCAAAATCAGTAGTTCGAGTCTGATTCCAATAATAATAATAATAATCTTAACTGAGACCTGGCCTAATCTTGAAAGGTTCTTGAACCAAAATCGCGAATAACCGGCTTTGGAATTGAATTTGTCATTTTTTGTATTTATTCATTTTTTATTATTATGTTATCTCCATATGAATGAATTTATGTTATTTTTAGTATTCATAGAATGTAGTACTTGTTGGTTTCTAATTTCTATTCTTTGGGTATAAGATATTAAATGTTCTTAGATAGTATATTTTGCTAGATATTAGATGCTATTTCAAGTCGTATTTGTGGTGGATTAAGAAAATATTAAAATATCTATTTGGTGATAGATTTTATTTCTTTATGCTATATATTAGAAATATAATTTGTATTGTCAACTCACAATTTTTAAAAAATATTATGCACAAGATCGAACCTACATTCGAACTGAGAGTTGGGGTTCAAATTCGATTCGAGTAATTACATGGACCCGAATGAATTTATTTACCAATACTTGAAGTGTAATGGATGGTTCCGGGTATTGAATTATCCATATCAACCCACCTGATGCCAATGCTTAGGATAATTGAATATCGAAAGTTTATAGGAAAAGACTATCATATAAGGTTTTGAACTACCCTTCTTAGTAAGAGACCTTTTAGATAGAATATCAACATTTAACATGGAGAAAGATTTTAATATGACGGTACTAATTCACACACGGTATGACTGAACATTAAAATCATGACAATTAGGATTCGAACCATTCGAATTATGACACATTTGCATTCGAAGTGTAAGAGAGAGAATTGGACCTTAGATGTCGAACTGTCATGAGATAAATGGTCGGTCCTATCATGTGTGCCGATTGTTCTACCGAAACATTTCTTCTTAATATAGTATCAGAGTCCATAAAATTTCAACAAACAATTTTACCCAATTAAGACTAAAAATGAGCATACGAAATTTAAAATTGATGTGCTCAAACGAGTCATCGTCTTGTAGGATATGTAAAATGATAAATATCACATCAAAAGACTATGAGATAAAGACAAACATACAAGATTTGGTTACTCCTCTTAACAAGATTGATTTTCTAAAATGGAACTTCAAATTTTAATACCTACAAACGTTTTTCTTCTTCACCATCGACTTCTTGTTTTTTGTGCACGTGAAACATGCCAGTAGAATATAATAGACTTAGATTAGACAATGCAACATATGAACGTGCAAACATTTTTCTCGTTCATTTTCAACTTCTTTGTTGTTCTTCATGCATGTGAAACTTTTGGGGTAATACTTAACATTTCATTGAACATATGCAAAATTTGTACTCGTGAACACTTTTTCCACTCATTTTCAACTTCTTCATAGTTCTACATGCATGCTAAACTTGCACTTACAACTTAACATTTCATTGATTTAAGTCAGCATACGCAAAATTTGTATACATTTTTCTCATATATTTTTTACTACATTTTTTCATTGAATGTGTATCCCGTGTGTAAACCATTTGATAATTTAGATTAGCATGTATAAAATATGTACTTGCAAACATTTTTCTCATTCATTTTCAACTTCTTTATTGTTCTTTAGGCATGTGACTTACAAGTAGAACTCTTTTAACTAGATTCTTACATCCATTCCATGTGAACTACCCCAAATATTTTTCATTATGCATGATCAAATATTTCGAGCAAAAATTAGAAAATGAAGAAAGATAAATTATTCATCACAATTTAATAAATTAGGAAAACTACCAATTAAAAATGATATATGACATATTGTTGAAATGATGGAAGAAGAATTGGATCAAAATGAGGAAATAGTAATAGTGTAGAGAGAATATCCTAATTCTGGTTTGGGCCTGTGGTACCGTTTTGCAAGGAGGAAGACGATACGAGTAAAACACTTAACTAGATTTTCATGTAAACTCCTATAGATGAAAAGTTAATTCATTGTTTTTTATCACCTTTCAATTAATAAAAAATTGTGAATTACCTTTTAATTAATAAAATTCGTAATTTTTTTTTTTCACAATTTGATGGAATTCAAATTTCGTGTTTAGTTTTTGTTGGAATTCAATTTTTTCGCGCTGCGTAAAAAAAAAAAAAAAACAACGTTGCCTAATTTGTTGGATTTTTCGCTTCCTCGTCACTTTCACACTACTTCGTTCATTACCAACGTAAAATTCATCCTGCTTTATTTCCAATCTTCTCCACAAAACCCTCAATCCCAATTTCTTGTTTATGAAAATCCCAGATCAAACAATGCAGTACAAGAATCTGGGCAGGTCGGGCTTGAGGGTTTCCCAACTCTCCTATGGCGCCTGGGTGACTTTCGGCAATCAGCTTGATGTCAAGGAGGCTAAATCCATCCTCCAGTGTTGCAGGGACAATGGTGTCAACTTCTTCGACAACGCAGAGGTTTATGCTAATGGCCGGGCCGAGGAAATCATGGGTCAGGCAATCAAGGAACTGGGATGGAAGCGATCGGATTTTGTGATCTCCACCAAGATTTTCTGGGGTGGTCAGGCCCGAACGATAAGGGTCTGTCGAGGAAACATATAATAGAGGGCACGAAGAACTCGTTGAAGAGGCTTGATATGGAGTACGTTGATTTGCTTTATTGTCATAGGCCCGATATAATTACGCCCATTGAGGAGACTGTGAGGGCTATGAATTATGCGATTGATAAGGGCTGGGCTTACTATTGGGGAACTAGCGAGTGGTCGGCTCAACAAATCATGGAGGCTTGGGCGGTGGCGGAGAGGCTGGATCTTGTTGGCCCGATTGTTGAGCAGCCTGAGTATAATCTCTTATCCAGGCACAAGGTAAAATTATTTATTAGGGTTATATAAATTGAGAATCATGGATTTAGATACAGTTTATTTGTTCATTTAATGCAATCCTTGAAATGTTTATTGTTAGGAGGGG
>CAIGRP010046299.1:0-23876 GCA_903798385.1 Fraxinus cuspidata
ATATTACTTACTCCAAAATCAAGTTTACTGCCCAACACATACTCACCTCTCAATGTGTGAAGACGAACTTTTTGACTTGTTAAGCTCCTTTAAAAGTATTTTCCAAAGTCTCCCATGCTTGTTCAGCAGTAGTTATATCATAGATCTTCTCAAATGTACTATCATCAAACTTGATGAATTATGGTGAGAGCTTTCACCCTTCTTTCTTCTATTGGACAATGTACCCTTTGCCCTTGTGTTAAGGAAGCTCCATATATCCCTTGTCAACAGTCTCCCATAGGTCTTGTCAACCAAGTAAAGCCTTCATGCGGACATACGATGTGCTGAAATTTTCTTTGTGAGACAAAGAACTTGGCAAGAAACCAAATTGTTGTTAGCCATTTCTCAAAACAACAATTTCAATTAGAATTGTAGCTCTGTTAACAATTTGTTGAAAACCTAGTAATGGAAAATAGATAAGAAACAAATTTGTAGGAGGAAATAATCATTTGCTCCTCACACATCCAAATGCTTCAATCTACAAGCTATTTAGTGCGAGAATGAAATCCAGGATTATGAGACTCGTACGGCATTTTTGTTATCACAGAGGAGTAGAGGGCGCCTTTCTAGTTTGATGTTGAGTTCACAAAAGAGATGTTGATGCAGTGTGAGCATGAATAAAGATGAAACGTGTGACTAATCTCATTGAATCGTGCATGAATGTTAACAGTGATCAATCATCTTGGAAGAATTAGAAAGACTCAATATTATTTAAAAAAAAACAATGAAACTCTACTTCTTTCTTAAATAGGAAAATCCTACCAAAAACCCTAAATACTAAAATGAAAAAATAACCCCCAACTAAAGTTTTATAATTGAACAATTAATAAACTAAAACAAGAGATAGAATATTCAATGAAATAAATATTGATCTTGTCTATCATGTCCATCCGACCCAACCATATGCCATCATCAATTGCATCTGATGTTGAAATCATGTAATTTCAACTACGCTAGTAGATAGCGTTGGTTGCTTTTTAGATGTCCAAGAAATACAATTTGATCCAATGAATATGCAATATCATGTGGTGCTTCTCCTAATGATGGGTAACCAGATCAATCTACATCACAAATATATCGTAAACCATAAGTGAGAGTGCCTTTGAGTTAACATAAAATGTGTTTGACTGCAAAGAGTTCCTTCATTGCAGGGCTTTGAGAATGTTAGCCTGCTAGATTAACGGCTTGTGTGAGGTCGGGTTGAGTGAATGTAAGTTATTGAAGAGATCCATAAAGTTGACGATATCTTGTAGGATAAGTTGGTTGATTATCATCATAATGAGAGTTATTTTTTCGGGTGTGGCAATCTTTGCAGCTTCAAGCATGCGGGACGTGGCTAAGAGATCGCGAGCATATTTGGTTTTACACAACATGAGCCACCAGAAAATACTTGACTTCAAGTCATAAAAAGTAAAGAGTTGACCCAAGTCTTTTGAGGGCAAATTCTTTTTGAGATGAAGTCTAAGTTGTGAGATGAAAAGTGGATCATTGCCAGTAGCAATAACATCATCTACGTAGACCAATAAAAAGAATTAATTGAGTGTTAGACTGGTATATAAACACGGATTAATCAGCTTTACTACAACAGAAGCCAATGGAGATGAGACTTGAGGATAACTTAGAAAACCAAGCACATGGTGCTTTGTTTAAGACCATAGAATGATTTGTGTAAAAGACACGTGATCTAAATATTTTGGATTTAGAAATCCTTTTGGTTGTGTCATATAAACTTTCCGTTGAGAATACCAAGTAAAAATGCATTTTTGACGGCGACTAACTGTTTAAGGGAATTAAAATGCACGAGATAGAATAACACGGATTGTGGTAGCTTTAACAGTGGGGCTAAAAGGTTTCACTAAAGTCAAGGCCTGGAATTTGAGAATAGCCTTAGGCCACAAGACAAGCTTTAAAGCAATCTATAATATCATCTTCCTTGAACTTCGTACAATAAATCCATTTATTTCTGTTGATATTGGTATTAATGGGTCTTGTAACAAGAACACAAGTGTTGTTTTGATGGAGAGCATTGATTTCTTCTTGCATTGCATCCCTTTAGTTTTACAATCTTTGATCTGTTTTTAATGTTTTCAGCTCATCGGTAGAAATAATAAGTGCACATCATTGGAGTAGATTGGTTGGTTTTTGAAGAACGAAGAGGGTCTTTAAAGTAGGAAGGAGGACGTTTGTCGCGGATTCACCGTTGAGGAGGAATAGAAGGATGGGTAACAGCATTTGTAGCTGTAGGGGATGTGGTGTGGTTGAAGGAGATAATTGAAAGACTATGAGGAGTTAGTAGTTGGGTTTAAGACAATATCATTTGTATCAATGGTTGAGGACGAGTTAATAGGTTGAGTAGGTATATTTTCAGATTAATTAGGGAAAGAGTCTACATTATGAGGATTGTCATCGACGGGAATGCAATGAAAGTTATCATGAGGTGAATTTATTAAATTTGGAGATGAAGTACCATATGAATTTTGTGAAAACCATTAGTCAAATTTAGGGAAAGTAGTTTTTTTATAAATCTTATGTGAGCATCAAAATATTCTTAGATGAATAAGGAAAATGATTTTCATTAAAAACTATGCGGCAATAAATAAATAAATATATTTTTTTTTCATCAATATATATATATATGCGATGACCATGAGCGGTGGCTTGGGGGTCATGTGACCCCCCAACTTTGCTCCCTTTTTTCTCATCATTAAATTTTCTATGTTTTTGTTTCAACTTTCGAAGTCATTATGGGATGTGAAACGAAATCAAAATATTGCATTCTTAATACCATTTCTAAGTGCTCAAGGTCTACTTTTCTACGTCGTTAATGGCTTACGAAACGATCAATTGTGGCAAATGTTACGACTTAGGCCGTTCAAAATTAGTATTTCGAAAATTTCGATAACAAACTAGCTCTAAAATTTCATCAACGAATCGTACGTTAATCGAATTTACAAATTGCTTATATCATCTCAAAACTTATTTCGAGAACTATATTATAGGCATATCGAACAGTCCAAACAAATATAAAAAATAGTTAAAGATGTATTAAACATGAGTCTTAAAGAAAGTTGTCTAACTCACATTTTCTTTAGAAAAATTCAATTATTTAATTAATATTTATTATTTTTGCGATACAAATTTCTCAATGTAATTTCATCATTTTATTAGAAAATTTTATATGGAATATGACATCAGAAATTTTCGAAATTTTACATCCGAAAAAGCCATATCCCATGTAAATTTTCGGATGCAAAATTACAGGGCCATAATTTTTTTTGACGTAAATTTTCGATTGTAAAATTTCTCTCAACTTCTTTGCAAGTTCGATTGTGCCCTCCTAAATTTAAACTTCTGCATCTACCCCTGGCGATGATAATGTGGATCAAAACATGAAATCCTTTATATAAAGGACCATATCCTAAGAACACAAGGGATTGTTTTACGAGAAAATTATACATACCTAAGGTTTTTAAATATGGAAAACACAGGAGATTTGTTGCTGAAATTCCACATTGAGTCAAATGATGGGTAAGATCATTTGAAAGTGAATTCGCCAGCTCCATCACTTAGGAAGGTTTTGATTTTCCTGTCAAAATATGATTCTCAACAAAAACTTGAAATTTAAGGAAACGGAAATAAAAATTAGATTTGTTATTTAAAGGAAATAACCTTTTAAAATGAGTAAAGTCATCTGTTAGGTTTTATGACAAAAATTCTATGTGATTTAAAAGTTTGTTGCATAAAGGAAGCTTGTTTAATCTTGATTTAGAAGTTCAGGTTGATTAGGAATCAAATTTCATGGTGTTTTGAGAGTTTGATTGAATTAAGGACTTTTGGAATGGATGAATTAGTGTTTTGAAGCACTTGGGACAGAGTCGGGGTGCCAAGAAAAGAAAAACAAATAGAATGGCCAGCGCCCACCCAAGCGTTGTCCCTAGCGCCTGGGCGCTACTGGTACGGGAATAATCATGTTCTGTTTTGGTTTCTGACACGATTTTGGAATACCTCATTCACAACTTCGAGATTTGACTTCTATACAGACACTTCATAAGGAGAAAAAGTAAGACTCAAGAGAGATTATAACAATTAGATTATTGTTGTATACATTAGAAACAAGAGAGAATTGTTTAGATTAGATTGACACGATCAAAACCTTATAAGACAATTGTTTGTTTCTTAGTATAATAAATTCTCATCTTTTATAATTTTTATGATTGTTGTGNGAGAGAATTGTTTAGATTAGATTGACACGATCAAAACCTTATAAGACAATTGTTTGTTTCTTAGTATAATAAATTCTCATCTTTTATAATTTTTATGATTGTTGTGTGATCCATTGAATTTCATATTGTCCATTTTTTGTCTTTAATTATTTGGCCGATTTCTCAATAAGTGATATCAAAACGTTCTTGATATCGAGTTGGTTAATAACAAGTGGTATTAAAGCCAGGGTTTTTTGGCGATTTCTTGGGAGATCCAAATTGATTATTAAAATGAGGTTGGAACAATGTCAATTATTCGGGAATGACAACTTTGAAATTTGAAATTCCACTTTTGGATCACAACAATAGATTTTCATTGTGGCAAATCAAGATATGAGTGGTTCTTACTCAATTGGATCTTGACGACGCTTTGTTGGGGATTGATAGAATGCCCGCAACAATGACCATGGTGGAGAAACGACGAAAGGATTGGGAATCCCTATCTCAGATACATCTTCATCTTTCTAATGAAATTATTCAAAACATAGTAAAGGAGAAAAGTTTGTTACATTGTGGTTGAAGTTGGAGCAGTTTTGTATGACAAAGAGCTTGACAAGTAAGTTATACTTGAAACAGTGCTTATATTCTTATCGCTTGATAGAAGGTGGATCTTTGAAAAGTCATCTATCGGTATTCAAGGAAATCGTTGCTGATTTGGAAACCACAGATTTTAAGTATGATGAAGAGGATTTAGGACTGATATTGTTATGCTCATTGCCGCCTTCATATATGACTTTTAGATATACCATTCTCTATAGTCGAGATACTCTTATAATTGACGAGGTATATGATGCCCTTTATTCTAAGGAGAAGATGAAGCATCTGGTCATCGATTTTGAGGCTCATGGAGAAGGTCCTATTGTTCGTGAGAGGAAGACAGGTAGTCATGGAAGGTGTAGAGTCAAGGATAGCAATAGTGGTAGTGGTATAGTCTGTTGGTAATACAACAACAAGATGCACATGAAGAAGGATTTCTATGAGTGGCGGATGAAGTTTCCTACTACAGATCAGGATGAACAATCAGAAAAATTCTGGTAATGTTAATCTTTTAGAAGATAGATGGAGATTTGTTGACGATTACTGAAGGTGACTCTAAACCTGACAAGGACTGGATTCTTGATTCAGCTTGTACTTTTCATATATGTTCAAACCGGGATTGATTTTCTTCATATGAAACAGTTATAAGGGGTTCCGTAAGGACGGGAAACAATGAGCCTTGTGGAATAGTTGGGATTGGTAACATCAAAATCAAGATGCTGAATGGGACGGTTAGAACACTTAGCCAGGTTCGACATGTTCTAGGTATAAACAGAAATCTGATCTCTTTGAGTACTCTTTATTCAAAAGGTTATATATATACCGATGGAGGTGGAGTTCTAGAAGTTGGCAAGGGTACCCAGGTTGTGTTAAGGGGGTGGAGAAAGTCACAATTATATGTGTTGGAAGGTTCAGCGATCACGGAGGAAGCAGCTGCAACTTATAGTTTAGTAAGAGATAACTCCGGTAGAGTTGGTTGTGATTAGGTTGTTCGTGGTGATTTGACAATAATATTGGAAAATCTTCTAGTATCTCAAGTAAAGCTGGTTGTGATCTTGTTGATCATGTTGTTTATGGTGATTTGAGCGGATTTGACAACTCAGGGGGAGTTGGGGTTGCTTGTGGTGGTTCAAGCAGGTTTATTGACTCGACTGGAGCTGGAAGTGAACGGGATGATTCAAGCAATGATGGTGCACAAAGTAGTTCTGCTGGTATGCATGGGTTAGATGTAGTTCAAAGTTGCTGAGTATGCCCGGAAGGGACATGGTGTGCCCGACGGGAACATGGGGTGTCCAATTGGGACATGGTGGAAGAGTTGGAGAATGACTTGAAGAGTAGAGATTTAATTCCTTATTATGGAATTTGTGTCAATGTGGAATTTGTTAAGTTTTGTGACAAAAATTCTATGTGATTTAGAAATTTGTTACATGAAGGAAACTTATTTAATCTTGGTTTAGAAGTCTGGGTTGATTAGGAATCAAATTTCATGGTGTTTTGGGAGTTTTATTGAATTAAAAACGTTTGGAATGGATGAATTAGTATTATGAAGCACTTGGGACAAAGCATAGGCGCTAGGAGAAGAAAAACAAACAGAATGATGCTGGCCTTGGGTGCCCAAGAACTGGTGGGGTAGTGCCTACTACAAGAAGAATATTGTTCTGTTTTGGTTTCTGACGCGATTTTGGACTCTACCTTCGAGATTTTCCTTCTATAAATACTTCACAGGGTATAGGCACTTCATAAGGAGAAAAAACAAGACTCGAGAGATATTATAATAATTAGATCATTGTTGTATACATTAAAAACAAGAGAAAATTGTTTAGATTAGATTGAGATGAAACAAAAGAGAATTATTTAGATTAGATTGAGAGGATCGAAATCTTGTAAGACAATTGTTTATTTTTTGGTATAATAAATTCTTCTCTTCCACAATTTTCCTAATTTTGTGTGATCTATTATATTTTATATCGTCCATTTTTTCGTCTTTAATTATTTGGCATGTTTCTCAACAAGTGATATCAAAACGTTCTTGATATCAGGTTGGTCAATAGCATCATCGATAAAAATCACATACTACTATAATTTTTTAGAAGACAATATTGGGTAGGCCATATAAGTCGCTATAGATTTTTTGTCAACCATCTCGAAACATTTTTAACTTTCTTATTTTCTGTGTCTTTAAATTTGGATGTCCTAAGCCCTTGTTTAGCATTCATTATTTGGGTAAAATGGAGTTGAATAATGATTTTTTTAGAGAAAGTGTAGTTAAAAAGTATGGAAAAGTTTTAGGCTTATGTGCAAAATATTTTATTGTATGGATGTGTAGTTGAAAATGAATATGTAGAAAAAAGAGTTTTGAAATAATGGTTGTCAAACAAAGGCTAAACGAGAGAATATATTTCTGAAGAGGCACCTTGTGATTTGACTGCAACTCTGGCTTCGAATTGTCCTACCTCAAGAGCATATAGCTTTCCCTAACTACGAACCTTGTTCATGATTTGTTGTTTGTGATCCTTAATAACAAAACAAATAGGTTCTTAACTGATGAAGTGGGTAAGGCATGCCCATTACCTACGAAAATACGATCATATCCAAACTAAGGTTTTGAAAGTTTTAGTTTACCTTCTTGCTTTGTCTTGTGAGCTGTCGCACCCGAATCAACATAAAAGTTTGAGTCATTACTCATTGTCATTGTTTAAATTAATTGCTGTCAACGCCTGCTAGCTGTTCTCCTTTACGTAAGTGTAGTCATACCTATAATAGCATTTCGAGGAAAGGTGATTTTTTCTACCATATATTGGCATTTTTCTGTATATGAATTTGGCTTGCTGACTGCTGGTTCTAATTGTTGTTGTTGTAGAACCTCAGGGTTGATTATAAATGCTATTATTGTTTTTAGGATGATTTCGAGTTTAGGGAAAACCAGCCTCTTCCTCTTCATCTTCCTCTTCCTCTTCCTCTTAGGCTGAAGAAAAACATGGTTATGATCAATTTCTTTCTCTTCTTAGTGATGTAAACCTGCTCAAAATTTTGTAATAACATAATAAATCGAGTAAATGAAGGGTATTGTGGTTTTGACAAAATAGCTATTTGAAACTCCTTGTATTTGTTTCAATGCCTTTTGGGACTTGAAAAACTTTGTCTACGTCCGAGAGTGGGTTTCCTATGGCGGAAAGTCTATCGTAGACTTATTTGAACCTACAGAGATCTTCATCAAGTGAGAGATTTCCTTTGGACAAACCGTATAGGTTATTTTTAGTTGAGCTTCACTACATCGGTTGTTAGAATTTCGGTGTGACCCGAAATCTATTTTGGAGGTATATTTGGAGTTGGTTGTTTGCTTTAGAGAAATTTTGAAGAAGTATAAGACTACAAGGAGTCAAAGAAATGTTTTGGATTCATATTTCAACTCAAATACTCAGTTATTAATTTTACCTATTGTATTAGGACTTCACTTTATATTAGACTCTTTATTGTATTAATTCTCCTAGGGATTTTTTATTATAAATATGTGGTGTACAACAGATATTGAAATTGATTAATTGTGACCAATTGTCCAACCTATTAGTTTGGTTCAGGGATCCAACATATTGTAATCCTTACTTTTGATATAGTGAATTCTCCACATCTACCCGTGATTTTTCCCAGTTGGATTTCGACGTAAACCTTGCGTTCTTGTTGTTTGATTTCATATTACCATATTATCTCATCTTTAATGTTCATAAATATTGGCTCAATTTCTAACTAGTGGTATCAGAGAAAATTGATATCACTTTATTTCTAAGAAGTGGTATAGATCTAGGTTCAACATTTCATGGAAAAGCCATTTTAGTTTTGTGTTAGAGCGAGGTTTCATCAACTTAGTTTGAGATTTGATTTTGTGTATGGCAAGTATGAAGTTTGATATTCCTCTTTCGGATCGCAACAAGATTTGCTCACAATTTTTTTGTTTGGACACTGGAAGGAAAGGGTCAAAGAAGGTCCTAATTATATGTGTTGAAAGGTTCAACGATTACGTTTGATGCAACTGTTTACTAACTTGAAGATTAGACCTCAAGAGAGGTTCAATAAGACTGATATGATTGCTTATGGTTTGATAAGCG
Source organism: Fraxinus cuspidata (assembly GCA_903798385.1). Classification (NCBI taxonomy): domain Eukaryota; kingdom Viridiplantae; phylum Streptophyta; class Magnoliopsida; order Lamiales; family Oleaceae; genus Fraxinus; species Fraxinus cuspidata. The sequence continues at coordinate 8,942 of CAIGRP010046299.1, forward strand.
CTACTCAGATGGAGTTGGTTGTGATCGAGTTGCTCGTGGTAATAATTTGAACAAATTTGGCATTGAAGAACCTACCACTAACTCAAGTGGAGTTAGTTATGATCTTGATGATCTTTTTGTTCGTGAGATTAATTCGAGCAAATTTGGTAACTTTGATTGTGTTAGTTGTGAACTTGATAATTTTGTTGTTCATGGTGATTCAACAAATCTGGTGCCCAAAGCAATTCTGCTGGTAAGTAGTGTTTAGATTCAATTCACAGTTGCTGAGTTTGCCATAGTTAGGCTTTTTTGGAGTTTGTTAATAGTTGAGTTTTATTCTTTACAATGAAATTTGTGTCAAGGTGGAGATTGTTAGAATTTTGGTGGACCCGGATTCTATTTTGGAGATATATTTGGAGTTTTGGTGGTTTACTTTAGAGAAGTTTTGAAGAAGTAAAAGACTACAAGGAGTCAGAAATGTTTTGGATTCCTATTTTAACTCAAATACTCTGTTATTGATTTTAGATATTGTATTATGACTTCACTTTATATTAGACTCTTCATTGTATTAATTCTCCTAGTGCATTAGGGATTCTTTGATTATAAATATGTGGTGTACAACACCTATTGAGATTGACTAATTGTGACCAACTGTTCAACTTATTAGTTTGGTTCAAGGATGCAACATATTGTAATCCTTACTTTTGATACACTGCTTGTGATTTTTCCTAGTTGGGTTTCCACGTAAATCTCGTGTTTTTATTCTTTGATTCTATATTCTCATATCATCTCGTCTTTAATATTAATAACAAAATGGCTCAATTTCTGACATGGGTGTTGGGTAACATAAGTTAATGGATCGAACTCCAAACTAAAAATTATGTACCCGCACTGTAGATCATGCTCAAAGCCTCTTCATTCATATTACCAAGACACCAGGACATGAGAAGCTCATCATTGAAGATTGCTCTTTTTCTGAATTTTTTGTTCTTTCCAGCAAATCAACAAGTTCATCAGCTGGTTTTTTTGAGTCACTGATGTGGTGCTCCAACCCGAGGTTTTGAATCAATGGCAATATTTGAGATTTCCACGAAAGAAAATTTGTGGAGGATAGTTTGATGGAAATAAAACTGGTGCATTGGTAAAATGAAGAAATTGAGAGTTTAGGCTCATACCATAATAATTTTTAAGAAAATGAAAAGTAATATATAGTAAATGAAATGCAATAATTTCTTGTCTGTGTATTTCAATGGTGTAAATGGTATATATACTCATGGAGCTGTCCAACTATCATAAGTTAATGCAGGTAAATAATAATATGATTTTTCAACTACGATCATAAGTTAATGCAGGTATGTACTAATATGATTTCTAAAGTTGAGAAATCATATCCTTATGTAAATCCTGTTAAGTTGTAGAGCTTAATTATTATCAATCATAATTATTGTCACTTCACAGAATTGGTCGTGGTGTTTAATTATTGTCGATCCTAATCCTGTTAAGTTAGGGTCCTTGAATAATTCAATTTTACCATAATTTATCTTATAAATAGGGAGTGAGAGTTACTAGTTCAACTCTAAAATCACCTAATAAGTGAATAACACGGAATTAAACTTATCAATTAAAAGCAATAAGTCACTTTTTAATTGTTCTATATGTTTAATTAATCAAGTCAATTTATCATATGTTGAATTGCCGTAATAAATAATTAAAACAGTAAATAATACAAGATTTGATGACAGAGAAAATTCTCAACAAGTCAGTTACAGTAGGATCGAGCCTTGAAGACCCACTAGACTTGCTGATCTAATTCTTGCAATCTCCAGACTCGTTGGAACGTGTTTCACTCACATTTGCTCTCGATCTTCTGGAATTGCCCATTTTTGTGGAACACCAAGAACGCCTCATTCTTGTATTCTTATGGTCCAACCTCCCTCAAACTTCAGCAACATCTAAAGGCAATTGAGAAAGTACCCTGATAATATTTAGGAAGTGAGTGTTTTGGATTATAAGCATTTCGACGTTTTTTCCAAACTCATAGTTGATTGATCTCAAGAATCAAAAGGTTAATATCAAGATTTGGATGTGTTATTGGATCTTGGAATGATGTTATGAATATGTAAAATAATGATCAACCACACTTTTGGACGTTTATAGGGTAGGATATATATAGAAAAGCGTTTGGGATGGAAATGGATTGAAAAACCAAGTATTTGAAGCAAAACGGATTTCTGATCGTCGATAGTCACTCGAGCGCCAAGCCAGCAACAGGCGAGCAGCAGCTAAGCAGTCGTTAGTATTTTTATCATAACTTTCTTTTTAGATATCAAATTGAAGTGATTCAAAATGCGTTGGAAATCTAATTCAAATGGTTACAATTATTCTATAATATTCTTGTCCAAATTCCAATGTTTTCTATGTGAAAAAATGCATTGCAAGTTGTGATCGAGAATTTGGAACATAATTTGTACGGCTCTTTGATAATCTTTAGACTTCTAGTTGCATTCACTTGATCATATGTGATCTTTTTGGACATCTGAACTCCTTTAAGGGCTATACTACCCTCCAAAAGACCCCTTGACTTTTACAACTCTTTTGTAACAATCTCATTCTTTTACAATAATTCTTTTGTCTAAAGAATTGCCAATACAACTAAAAACCTAACGGGGAGCCTGGGCTTTATTATTATCATAAAACATGAGAGAAAGATAGGCCAAACTTCTTGTAAACATTTTTTTCATCATAATGAATTACTGTAGCGACTTAAGAAGACATAGGCTCACATTGAAGCGAACATCTATAAATATTGCGTTTTCTTAAGTATTTATTTTTCTTTCTTCAAATTAATTGTTCTCAGTGGAATTCAGTTAGGCATTATAATTTTCAACAAATTTCTTCAATGGAGACAGATTGAGTTCTTCAGAATTCAACTTGATTTGCTTGTGGAATTGTCTAGTGCCAATTCATCAATCTTGGCTTCTCCTTTTCCTTGACTTGCGAACTGAATATGGGGAATCTTATCAGCGTTCTCAAAATAGCCTAACTGATATTAAGAATAAGTTAAATGTATTTTTAAAATGAAGACAACTTTGTTTACAAAATTGTATGTAATCAAAGAACCTTTCTGAAGACAAACATAGAACAAATTTAGGGGTTGAGACACGTAATATCTATGTTAAAAGAAGAGGAAAATTTCACTATTTAAAGATTTATTACAGAAGGCAAGGAATTCATAACCTTCCTCCATTGATCATCATACATATGCTTACAAATAGAAACTAAACAGACTAGGAAAAGAAATATTCTCTGATTCTAAAATTACTACTGCATATCATCACCTAGTTTTAGGTAAACTATGTCTTTTTATTTCATGCTGCTACGAGAAGGAATACAAAAGGACGTTCATAAGTGAATTGTTACGACACTTCTGTGGAACTTTAGAATTTTCATCCTGCACAAAACAATAATCAAGAAGAAAAGTAAGAATACCTAATATATTGTGGCATATTTAGCAAGAGGATTGTAAAGTAGTTAGGACAAGGTCTGGAGGTGACAAATGAAGCTATCTTTTCGGGAATGATTCTACTTTAATTTATAGTGAGTGGTAAATGTACAAGTTGATTGAACGTGTGTTTAGCATATGTCTCATCACTCGTCGACCATGCAAGAGAGATGTAGAAGTAGTTTCCTTACGCCGACCGTGATAGTGATGTATGTGTAAACACTTCAACATGCATTGGGGAACTTAGAGGCAGGATGTGACTCTAGCCAAAGTTAGAATGTAAGCAATCCAAAACAAGAAAGCGAAGCTTAAAATAGAAGACGACTCATGATGACTATGTACTCTTCACTAAAAATAGTGCCATGATCATTACGTCATAGAAAATCTAATTTGGTATGTCGGAATCAGGTGGAATCATATTAACCTCTGCTCAAATCACCGGAGGCCCTGTAGTAGGGGAAGGACACGTGGCCACTCTCAATGTATTTAACATCTTCCACAAGAATTTCATAATGCCTCTTTGCCTCTTCTGGAGTTTTTCCTCCGACAGCCCTAGCAACTTTGGCCCAACGGTCAGGCGTGTCAGTGTCGTATACGGCTAGGCCTTTCTCAAAGGCCTTATTCTCCTGAGCAGTCCAAGTTCCACGGGATGATATCGAGCTAGATGCCATTTATTTCTTGTGAGATGAAGATTTTAGTGACAAATTAAGTTAGGAAAAGAAAGTTACACAGTAAGGGAATCAAACAATAGAATGTTACTATAGATTATGTGAGGAAATGGAAGAATGTATATAGATGAGGAACAAATAATTCTAAGAAGGATTATTTGTCTTAGACTCGAGAGAGAAGACTGATGAGAAACTGATCAAGAGTTGATATATCCAGAAGAGGTGGCAACTGCTTGATCTTTATAAGCTCCAGGAGGGGTGGGGTGGGGTGGGTGGAGTCATGCCAATTGGCCTACAAAGTTGCAAAAATTGAAGAATTTTAGTGATGCTATCTCTTTAAGAACCACAACTAAAGAAGGACAAGGAACAATAGTATAAAGTTGAAGAATCTCCATCTTCATGAAAAGGTTGTTTCACTTTGCATATTTATGAATAAAGTTACTTGTTTTCTTACAGTTTAGTGTCATAATTATATGAATATAAACATTGGAAAGCAACAGTTGTGCTTAAAAAAGTGACTTTTTAACTACTTTTCTCCAAAATATATCTAATGTGAATAAAAATGAGAAAATTAATTACATGTATACAAGGCACCAGAATTATAAGTAGATACTATGATCAATACAAAATCAATCCTCTTTTAAGTTCTGGACTACCTTAAATCCTCTATTAAAATATAATTTCAACTAGAGGAAAAAACTCCTCAGATAGAGCAATACTATAGTTCAATGCACAATAATCACAAGCCAACAAGCCATGTTGGCAGGAAAATGCACAGTCCAGCGAGAGGGTTGAGATAAGTAACGAAAAGGTGGAAAACGGGGCTTAGCCGGGCCAGCTCAAATCTCTTGCCATGAATGGGTCATCTCGGGCTCTCTACAATCAGACGTGCCAAGTAATTTTACATTCCCAATTATGTTTAAAATAATCATGACGTGATAGTATTTAGTTAAGAATATCGTAAAAATATTGCTATCTTTAGATTATTCAAAGAAGCTCTAAGCTTGGACCCAACTCATGAGAAGGACCACCCTACATATGTACAGATGCAAGATTTTACTCAATGATAAGGATTCCACAAATCTAGCAAGAACAAGGCATATATAAATTCTCAATGCTTCTTTTTTTCCATGTACAAATTCCTCAACATGCCGCATATGTAACTTTCAACTAATCATTGGATTGGAACCCATTAGCCTATGGTCCTCCGAATATATATCGTTTCACAACTTGTATAAAAGGGTCCACTATCCCTTCCGATTTTGTCTGAATTTTGATGCATAAAGTGCGAAAAAGATTAGCAACTTTTAACTGCAAGAATCTTCATCTCTAGCCTGTAATAGCAACATTTTGATCCGAATTACAAGCCGTTTCCTCAAGATATGGTTGTGTGAGGTTTGTGACAAAAATTTTATGTGATTTAGAAGTTTGTTGTATGAAGGAAACTTGTTTAATCTTGGTTTAAAATTCCATTTTGATTAGGAATAAAATTTCATGATGTTTTGGGAGTTTGATTGAATTAAAGACATTTTCTTCATCTTGAACTCCACAACTTAGATATTTGGCTTCTATAAATACTCCACAAGGTATAGACACATAATAAGGAAGAAAATGCAAGACTCAAGAGAGATTATAACAATTAGATCATTGTTGTATACATTAAAAACAAGAGACGATTGTTTAGATTAGATTGACAAGATCAAAATCTTGTAAGACAATTGTTTATTTCTTGGTACGATAAATTCTCCTCTTTCATAATTTACTTGATTGTTGTGTGATCCATTAAATTTCATATTTTTCGCCTCTAATTATTTTGCCGATTTCTCAACAAGTGATATCAAAACGTTCTTGATATTGGGTTGATTTATAACAGGTTGGTATGCGGTAGTTGACTACGTGGCGCAATGATTTAACTTCTTGAACAGGTCATCATGCTTATTATCAGTTGTACCCTTGTAATGAAGACTTCTCAATGAGCCAACTAAATCTTGGGAAGTAGTTTTATTGATTCTAGAAATGATCCATACATGTAAATCAATGAAGGTAACTTGTATAAAGTGCTGCGAATCTTGACTTATTTGTACACTCTTTATAAAGGTTCACTTTGAGAAATATCGAAATGGGCCCAGATTCTCAACATTAATTCAAGGTTCACAATATATTTTTATTTTTTCATATTTTCTGTGAATCAAGCATGAAAAGAGTAGCAACTTTTATTGCGAGAATCTTCATATCTAAGTAGTAATAACAATGTCGTGTATCGAGCACGGAAAAGAGTACTGCAAGAATCTTCATCTCTAACAGTTATTAATAGCAATGTTTTGAGTCAAAATATGTCTTTTCCTGATTGTTTGTAATATTCTGAGTGGGATATTTACAGATCTTCGTGTTATCTTGCAAGATTTTCGACCGACGTTGGATTAGGACCATATATAGGTTGGGGCTACTCTACTCCACTTACTGCAATAATCTCATTTGGCATTTGCGACTTCAACCTTTGAACAATGTTGCTTCCTAAACCTTAGCTTTTTTACTATGCAGATATTTGTGTTGGACCAATAAATTGTGCTCTCTTTTGGACACTCAAATGGTCCTTTCTTGGATGGATTAAGCCTTAATCCTGATTACGGGATCTATGTTAATTAGAACGAAATCAGAAAATAAACACACACAGAATCTGTAAACTTATAGTAGTTCACCCTTCATCCTCAATCTTAGAGCTATTCCACTGAGTATTGAACTTTTTAAATATAAAGAAGATCTCAGTCTTTGTCATAGCAAAAAAAAACTCCTCTGTATCTCGAATTAACTTAACCATCTCGTGCTACCTTAAGGGTTCTACTTCTAGGGAAGGACAGTGAAAAGGCTAGAGCCCTCTATAGCACCAAACACGCCCTCGCTCGAATCTCTTTTTGTGTGTAGTAATATTAGGACAATCGGACACATGAATAAAATACTCAATATATTGATAAACCCAAAATGTGCCTAAACTCATACTATGCCGATGTTTAGTCGAGGGAATAAGTTTACAGTATGATTAGACTCCATGCATTCCACAACCTCTGTGTCATAGACATGGCGACCTCGTGCTTATGAAGGCCTCAAAAAAAATAAGACCCTATTTTTTTTATTTCTTTTTTGAAGGTAGGCCCAGATATTTTATGATATAATTTTGGATGAAGTCATTGATTAGCCCATAAATAAGTCATCGGCTCAGCCTTAAAAAATCACAAATCATACATGCAACTATTGTTAATGAAACTTTGAATGTTTTTATTTATTATAAAAATTTATTTTTAATCATTGCAAGTAATTTTTTTCAACTATTTATAGAAGACCCATATAAAATTGGGCATAAGACTCCAAAAATCTCAAGTACGGCTTACCCTGATCATAGATGATAGATGATGTTGTAAATATAATTTATATTTTCCTTTTGTTTGTCGAATTTTCGGGGGATTAAAGGTAGGGGTGTGTTGGGGTAGAGTGGCATAGTTTGGAAAAACACTTTAATTCCATGAACTTTGCAGAAGATTATATGCCAAGCATCAAATGTAGGAAAGAATCCAAACTAGACAAATGTAATTTCATATTGGATCCAGCCCAAAAATTTAAAAAAAAAATAATAATAATAATAATAATAATAATAATAATAATAATAATAAGATTCTGCAATTGCATTTCAGTTGCCCTTGACTGATTCTTCATAATTGTTTTAGCAAGAACTTCATGGTTGATCATGTTGAAGACAGCAATTTAAACAGAATTTGATAGGCCAAATACAATTCTTTATAGGAATAGAACAGTTATTTTCTATACTAGGAAGATAATAGCCTTGATATTAGGGACTTATGAGGTGTCGAATGGCTTGGACTGGAAATGTTTGGGGAGAGGTCCTATGGCCACACACGGTCCGGGGATTGAGACAGGCCAGGCCAGGCTAGGCTAAGCCAAGTCTGCCACATATTTCGTTGCCCAGGACCCACAGGCCTGGCCAGTGCTTGGCCATGCCCGTTCCATCTTGATAAGGTCTCTCATCTTGATTAACTTCACATGTTGCAATTATACGAGCATCAATATGACTTGTGATTGCAATCTATAGTACTATTGTATTGCTCTATTTTAGGGGACTTTTTCTTTCCAGCAGTACGCGTGTACTTGAAGGAACTAAATCACAGGTTTTAACTAATTAAGAAAGGATTAAGCAATCTCAATAAACCAACCATGTGAACAACTATCGATAAGCTGAGATTACATTCTAAACAAGGCAATCCACAACTTAAAAAATGTTTGATTTTGTGTTAATGATCATATACTTGAATCTCTGGTTGACATATACTGGTATACATACTAACATACACGCAGTCGAGAAAATCAGTGCAAAAGTCAATTTTAGGCACGCCTAACATCTTCTAATGTTTATATAAAAGAAAAAACATATGATTTTGACACTGAACTGTAAGAGAGTGATACTTGTACAAAAAAAAAAAAGGAAATATAAACAACCTTTTCATGAAGATGGAGATTCTTCAAAGTTGTAATATTGTTCTTTTGTCTTGCTTCAGTTGTGGTTCTTGATGAGACAAATCACTAAAATTCTTCAATTTTTTCTAGTTTATATATAGTCCAATTGGCACCCCCCCACCCCCACCCCTCAATTCCTAGAGCTTATAAAAGCTCAAGCAGTTGTCACCTCTTCTACACATATCAGCTCTTCAGTTTCACATCACTCTTCACTTGAGTGTCTTCTCTCTTGAGTCGAAGACGAATAATCCATCCTAGAATTATTTGTTTCCACATTTATACGTTCTTCCATTTTCATCCCATTTTCTAGAGTAATCATTTAATAGTAGTGTTTCATCAAGTTTCTCTGTCACTTCCTAGACTTAATCTGTACAAGAAATTAATGGCGTCTAGCTCGATGTCTTCCCATGCCTCAGGCACCTGGACTGCCCAGGAGAACAAGGAGTTTGAGAAAGCTCTGGCCGTTTATGATACTGACACACCCGACCGTTGGGCCAAAGTTGCAAGGGCTGTCGGAGGGAAAACCCCAGAAGAGGTGAAGAGGCATTATGCAATTCTTATGGAAGATGTCAATTACATTGAGAGTGGCCAAGTGCCCTATCCCTATTGCAGAACCTCTCGGGCCGCCTGTAACAGAGGAGGTAAACAGCATACACCACTCCAACCCACCCGGTCAAAACACCACGAACACTTAAGAATCCGCTGTATAATCATCATTCATCATGGACTAGTTTCTATTTTAAGTCATTTTCTACCATGCTAAATATGGCTAAGTACCGTCAATCCTCTACTTCCGTGAATGCCTGTTGAATAACATAAACACTCATCACTATCATGGTTGGCGTATGAGCATGTGCATCTACATCTCTCCGTGCAAGGGCGAGTCATAGGACACATGTTTAACACGCGCTCAACTCGTATATTTTACCACTCATTAGAAAATATAAAGTGCGAGAGGACTAATCCCTACAAAATTGGCCTAACATATGCTGTAATTCTCAAAATAAAAATCGAACTCTAAGTGCATGTTTGGTACGTAGTGTTAGACGATATTAAATTCTAAAATGAATAAGATTTTAGCTTTTATTTTTCTTCCCTAACACATCTTGATTATTGTTCCATGCAGGATAAAGAATCTAAAGTTCCAGTAAAGCTTCATTACACTAGTAATGATCAACTTTACAACCGTCCTATTATATATTCCGGAAGCTCTTAGCAACATGAATAAAAATATGCAATACTAATTTTAGAATCATAGCAACTCTTGTCTCTTCTTGTAAGCATATGTATGATGATCATCATGATCAATGGAGGAAGCCTTTAAGTTCCTTCCATTCTGTAATAAATATTTTAATTAAATCAAGGTATTGTGAGAATTTTAATTTCTATACTATTATTCTAGTTCTTCATAGAATATAAAAATAGAAAATTTTTCTCATGGACTGAGGGAATTGGACTAATGGAAATGTACTTATTACAAAGAATTGGTACGAATTATGAGCATGACTACAAATTGAGTGCTTGTTTGGAAAGACTTAAAAAAATCTCAAAGTCAAAATTAATAATTAATTTTAACCACATATTTATAAAACCTATAACTTTTATCAATTTCTCAACTATACGTGTCATCAACTTTTATCAAAAGTTTTGTCAAACAACCTCTGATTGGCTGGAAGGGAACCAAAGATTTCAATCCGCAATTCAGCACCCCAAACAGCCCGACTGTCATAATAAATAGATTTCTTTAACTTACACATAAGAGAAAAATGTAATTTACCTAGCAAACAAAATTTACTTGGAAGTGAATATAATTACTTTTAAGCTTAGTCAAACATTCAAGATTTTCAAGATTTTAGCAACTTAGTGCTTGTTTGGAAGTGATGTTTTGAAAATCATTTTTCTCCATACTTATTTTCAACCATATATTCTTAAGAAAATATTTTTTTACATTTTCATATCATTTTTTCTTACTTTTTAACCACACAAGCTCCAAAAACGTCGGATCACTAAGGCCGACTTTTGTCCCTCTTCGACGGGTGTCTCATATATTTGTTAGAATAAATCAAATTTGGCCATCATATTTTCTAGAATAATTTATATATTTGAATATAGTCAAGTGTCTCATATCATTTCATTCATATATGTGAATCTAGTCAAGTGTCTCATGGCATTCCATTCATGTATGTGAATCTAGCCAAGTGTCTTATAGAGTTCCATAGTTGAGACCCAAAAAAATTGTTGAAAAAATTATGCGAAGCATACCAAGTAAATGTGATCGTGTGGTGATGACTATTGTAGAATCACAAGATCTTTCATCAATGTCTTTGGAAAGCTTACAAGGAAGACTGGAGGCTCATGAAATTAGAATTATCCAAAGAAGTCCTCAAATTACTTCTTTTCATAACCAAGCTTTAAAGTCCCAGTTCACATTTATGGGAGGTCGTGGCTCTCATCGTGGACGTGGACGTGGAAGAGGTTGTGAACAAGGAAGAAGAGGTGGAAGATATTTTTATGATCAACATGGACGAGGCAAAGGAAATGAAGAGTCAAAAGAAGTAGAAGAGAAATAATCTTTTCACTGTTCTCAAAGTGGAAGAGGGTGTGGCTCTTATCATCAAAAAGGTAACAAAAAAATGAGTGATTGCTAGATAAAATATCCAGAAAAAGACGTGAAGTCCGTTTTGTACATGAAGATAAATCTAAGAATTCTATGAAACTTTATTAATTGCTTCCGATGGAAGTGTTGGTAATATTTGATATTTATAGTGGTGCTAGCAAGAAACAAAAGTTTATTTTCAAAACTTGTAGAAGTTAATTATGGGAAAGTAACAATTGGAGATGCTAAGTCCTACAAAATTCAAGGTGTAGGAGATATTGCTTTCACAACAAAAATCGAACAGGTTGAGAAGATGTCTGAGGTATATTATCTACCTTGATTGCAAAGTAATTTGCTAAGTATTGGCCATCTAATGAAGAAAGGTTTTGATATTCACTTTGTTGATAATTTTTGCACTATGAAGAAGAAAGATCAACTGATTGCAAACAATAGTTTGGGCTCAAATAACTTGTTTCCTCTGGAACTTGATATTTTAAATGAATCTTGTTTTCTTACTGTGAATGAAGAGATTTCCAATTTGAGGCATGACAGATTTAGCAACCTCAATTTCAAAGTTTAAAGGAGTTAAAACTATATTTCAAGAAGGCTTGCCCAAAACTGATGTTAGAAGTGAAATTTGCGAAGAGTGTCAGTTGGGAAAACAATATCGAGAGCCATTTTCATCAAAATCAAATTGGGAATCACATATACCATTGGAGCTTATTCACACTGATCTTTGTGATCCCATTAGAGTTTCATCTCTTGGAGGTAACCAATATTTTCCATTATTTGTTGATGATTATACCAGAAAAATTTGGGTTTATTTTGTCTAAGAAAAATTCGAAGCTCTTTCATATTTCAAGGACTTCAAAGTTCAAGTTGAGAAATTTTCGAGTTATCAAATAAAAAATATGAGAAGTGATTGAGGAAGAGAGTACTTATCTATTTTATTTGAAGAATTTTGTCGAGAACATGGCATTAGACATGAATTTAACAGCTCGGTATTCACCACAACAAAATGGTGTTGCCGAACAGAAATAGAACGATTATGGAAAAGGCTAGATGTATGCTGAAGAAGAAAAATATGCCAGCTGAATTTTGGGCTGAAGCAGTTTCATGTGCCGTTTATTTAATCAACAGATAACCTACAAAGAGCTTGAACAATTCTACTCCAAATGAGGCTTGGTATAGAAAGAAACTAAGTGTTTATCACTTGAGAACATTTGGTTGTCTTGCTTTTTCACATATTCCAAATTCATTGAGAACTAAGCATCACGACAAATCTGATAAATGCATCTTCGTTGGCTACAGTGAAAGGGCAAAGGCTTTCAAGCTTTTCAATCCGAAAACAAAGAAAAATGTGATTAGTAGAGATGCTTGTTTTGATAAGAAAGCTTCTTATGATTTTTCAGATTTTTCAAGTTTCTCAAATTGGCAGATTCTTAATTTTGAAGAGAATGAATCTCAACCATCTCAACATGAGTTGATCAAAAAACTGAATCTCCTCAAAATTCACCATCAATGACTAGAAGAAGGACAAGAAGTTTAAGAGAAATTTACGAGCAAACTGAAGAAGTAAATAAATCAAATCCTGTATTCTTTGCATTCTTTGCAGGTGAAGATCTAATTTTACATATGAAGAAGCTTCAAAAGAAGAAAAGTGATTCAAGCCATGAATGAATAAATCAATGCAATCGAAAAAAATGGTACTGGGAACTTAATGTTTACCTTCGCACAAATCTTCAATTGGTGTAAAATGGTGTTCAAAACAAAGACCAATCCAGATGGTTCCATCAACAAATACAAGCAAGATTGGTTGCAAAGGAATATAAGCAAAAAGAAGGTGAAGACTACAACGAGGTATTTGCTCCCGGTTTCTAGACTTGATACAATTCGATTGTTTATGTCTCTTGCTGCCCAAAATGGTTGGAATTGTTTCAAATGGATGCGAAATCAGCTTTTTTGAATGGTTTTCTTCAAGAAGAAATCTATCTTGAGCAACTACATGGATTTGTTAAAAAAAAAAAAGGCAAGGAAGATAAAGTGTACAAGCTTAATAAAGCGTTATATGTGTTAAAGCAATCGCCTTGTGCATGGTATGGACGAATTCATGATTACTTTGTGAAATTCGGTTTTGAAAGATGTCCATTTGAGCACACACTTTACATTAAAAGAAATTCTAGATGGGGATTTATGACTGTAAGTCTCTATGCGGATGATCTTCTTTTTACCGGAGATAATTTGGAGATGTTGACCGATTTCAAAATTTCCATGATGAAAGAATTTGAAATGACCAATTTAGGATAATTGCATCACTTTCTGGGTATTGAAGTTCATCAATCAAAGGCGGGAATTTTTATTTCTCAAGAGAGTTATGGAAATGAAATTGTCAAAAAAAAAAAAAAATCAAGATGGAGCATGCAAATTCCATTACTACTCCATGTATCACATGTTTGAAGTTAAGCAAGGAAGGTGAAGGAAAGCTTGTGAATCCAACCATGTTTCGAGATTTAATTGGAAATTTGATGTATCTCACAACCACTAGATCAGATATTATGTTCTCGGTGAGTTTTATCAGGAGGCTCATGGAGAAACCTTGGTCAAATAATTGGGAGGCAGCAAAAAGAATTTTAAGATATGTCGAAGGAATAATTGATTGTGGCATTTTCTATGATGCCCATGTTCCCATCAAACTTGTTGGTTACACTGACAGTGACTTAGGAGGAAATATTGATGATTCCCAAAGCATTTCCAGCTATATTTTCAATCTGGGAAGTGGCGCAATTTCTTGGTGTTCAAATAAGAAACCAATAGTGGAGCTTTTCACCACCGAAGACGAATACATGGCAGCTTCTTCTGCCGCTGTCAAAATATGTGGTTAAAAGGTGCTCTAGAAAGCATGAAATTCAAGCAAGAAGGCCCTACAACAATGTATTTTGATAATAGTTCAACCATCTCTGTTTCAAAGGATCTAATTCTACATGGAAGGACAAAGTGTCTTCGTCTTCGTCTTCATTTTCTAAGGGTGCTTGTTAATGAAGGTGAAATCAACATTGAATATTGTCGACGTGAAGAACAACTTGCTCATACTTTTACAAATGCACTTGAAAACATATTTTATCGAGGAATGTTGCAGCTTTGGGAGGTAAAAGCAAATTGTTTTATGGGAGGCATTGTTGGAATAAATCGAATTTAGCCATCATGTTTAGGGTTGAACAAAACTCCCGAACCAAACCGGACCGAACCGAACCGAGCGGTTCTTCATAAATTAAATACCCGAACGGGTATCTGTATCGAGAACCAACGGGTTTGGTTCAGTTCTCGATTCTAGACCCAGAACCGAATAAATCGAATAAACCGAATTTAAATAATTTTTTTATTTTTTATATTAAATTAATAAAAAAATTAATTTTTATAAACAAATTAGTAAATTAACTAATTTTATTGATTAATGTTCTAACTCCCAAGCAAAGTCCATGCGTAGCTACTCCAGCCCAACCTAATTTCTAAATTCAATTTTTTGATTTATTTTTTTGGTTCAATTATTAATTTCATTCTTAGCCCAAGATCTAGGCATTTTTTAAGTTTTTATCCTTCTCTTTCCAATTTCATACTTTCATTCGATAATCACTGAGTCACTGATCCCAAATCATTTGATAAATTGAA
>CAIGRP010046308.1:0-10308 GCA_903798385.1 Fraxinus cuspidata
GGGCCATTAGAGAAAATGCCTCCAAGGCTCAAGTAGCCAAAACATGCTTCACGCATTTCTTTCCTTGCCTGATCTGATGATGCACAAAATACTTTGTAAAGTGCACCAGCCAGTGTGTTTATAGTAGATGCTACAGGCTGCATACAAAAGTAAAAATATTTAAATTCTCAAGTTAAAAGCCCCAAAATCTTAAATTTAAGATTTATTCTTTCAGCAGTGTCTTAATAGGACATTTAAAAAAACGAAAATGTTCAATCTATAACTTACCTTTCTTAGGGTATAGAACGATTCAAGGTACTTGGATAGGGTTGTAGCATCATTAAGATCATGTATAGGTCGAAGAAGATCTCGGATAACAACAATATCTGATAGAGCCACAGTCATTCCTCCACCGGTTAAAGGATGACGCATGTTGAATGCATCTCCCATTAGAAGGGCACCAGGAGTGGGATGAGGATTTGCTGGCATACTTCTATTTGGCATTGTTTTTATTTTTCCTTTGTCAATTGCTGCTATAAATGCATCATAGAGCTGAGAAGGAATCTGAAAAACGGATGTATTGCTCAATCAGAATGAGCAATATATGCAACAGAAATAAGTAAATGTAAATAAGCAGGAGAAAGGTTAGCCCTCCAATGATCAAACTAAAAGTACCTGAGGGGCCACCACAGTCTTCAAATATGTGGCCATTTCACCATTAGCAATGGAAGGCACCTTTTGTCCCGGGACATCAACCAAGCAACGAACTTCAGTGCTGCTGATGGGATAAAATAAGATAGGCGAAGGGTCCGCAAGAACAACATGCCCGTGGTTTGCAAATGGGAGAACACAATTTTCCAGGACCAAACCAACAAAACATGAGGGGAAATCCACCTACATTTAACATAGTCTTTTGCTTAGGGGTGGAAGATAGAGGAATGGATACAGTGCAATAATCCAATAAAACATGCATGGTCAATTCAGGCAAAACTAAGGAACTTCAAAGAAAAATGGAAAATCTATATATGACTAACAAGTAACAATTGAAAAAACTTTTCACAGTCTATTTTATTTCTAATACAGCACACAACGTTCTCTAAATATTTATAGTTAATGTAGCATAAGTAGATTTATTCACCTTCGGAGTACAAAGAGAGCGTCTCAAGTTTGAGAAACAGCCATCGCATACAATGGTAAGAGGAGCACTTGCAGTTATTTCCTCGCCATTCTTAGTCTTATATTGCACTCCTTTGATTGTCCCTTCTTCTTCTTCAAGCAAGGATGTTACCGTTCCTTGTTCCAATCTCACACTAAACCAGAAAAGAGTATAGATAAGAATTAGTCAAAACTTTCTTCTAGAAAATGCGAATCAGTATAATGTTTGAAAGAGTAAAAAGCAAAAAGTTTACTTATAATTGATTTTTTTCATGCAAAAGCAATACTGAAGTCATAAAAGTACAACAATCTGATACTGTGGTCAACTCTACCAACCCATATCATATTTTAAATTAATTTAAAGAAACACTTCAACTATGAAATTCCATTACGTGTGAATGGAAGAACTATCTCCAAAATAAAGAAATTTTACTTAGGAAGGGTTGCAGCCTTTTCTCTCATCCTTTGTACAAAACGGCCATTATGAAAACTTCTTCCTGAGACATCTGAATTGAATTTCTCCAGTGGATAAGGCAGCTTAGTGCTTTTACCATCCATGTAAAGGGCATATCCAAAAACTTGTTGAGCATCAATATCTTTCAAACAATCTGCAATCACATGCAAGAAGTAAAATTAAGTCAACATCTTAAATGGACAGAGACACCCCTCAGTCAATGTGCTGAGACAGAAATTAATTTTGTCAACTGTATCGCCTACCTTCAAGACCTAACTCAATTAATTTCAAATATCCTCCAGGCTGTAGAAGTTCACCAACAATCCGATCTGGCTCGGTTAAATCTCTTTCTATAACATGAACTCTTCGTCCCTCCTACAGTTGGCAGTAGAAAGTTATATGGTTGTAGTGTTGAAGACCAAATTTAAGTAATTTCATCTCTAAAAGCTTAAGTTGTTAGATAAGGTTGATGAACAAAGTATCTAGTTCATACAAGACGTAGTTTAACATCGTATTAGAGTCGGCAAAGATCTGGGTTCAATTTGCCATGACCTATTTATGAAAACTGTACACATTATGAAAAATGAATCTGGGGTGCACTTTAGGAGGCATGTGGAAGGTCAAATTTAAACAAATAAATGTGCTACCTTTCTTATAGCTTATGCGGTTAGATGAGGTGGTTTAACATGGTAAAAGTGCATACTAAAAACCATTGCGGAATCAAATGTAATGGAAATTTATCTTGACGGTTCAAGCCGTATTATAAAGTTTACTATTCGATAATGGTTAGCACAATCTACAATATCTTATCGAGGAGCCGTTTCAGTGTCATGAATCTTCTTAGTTGATGAGAACTAGCTTATGGTTACACAATTGGCTTGTTTCTGGCTTGCTTAAAATAGAGGGACCTTAACCGGAAGACTTGAAGGCACAAAATAATAGAGCCTAAAGCCAGCTATAACAGGATTTATAACAATTAATTAACTCATCAATATAACTATTATCTACGTATATATTTCAACTAATAGAAAATAACATAAAAGGACTTAATTACATTTTTGAATGAAAAAATGCTGGAAAATGAAGGAAGAAAGGTATTAGTTCCGGAATTCATCACAGAATAACTTTTCAATGATTTTCAGTACGCATAATGTTCAAATTAACCACTTTAATTTCTCCATAGAAACCCCAAATATTTTTCAATATAAACGGAAAAAGGGAAGCTAGAAATCGAAGAGAATAAGAGATTGAAATAGCCTTCTTCAGCAACCAGATATTTTTGTTAAAACATGCAATCATGCTCATATGACGGGCTACAAAAATGGAGATAGAATTGCAGAAAATCAGGATTAATTTCCTTACATTTCCAAGTGTATAAGCCAAAGCCGCCCCAGCGACGCCAGCACCGACAATGATTACGTCCGTACTTACGCCGTCGACCGCCAGCCGGTGAATTCCATCATTGGAGGTCTTAATGCATTGATCTTTACGTACAATCTTTGAACCATTGTTCTGCTTTATCTTTCTCCTCAAGTTACACAGCAAAACAAACCCAAATAGAGAAGCAACAAATCCACCCAAAATATACTGATCAATCATCACCATTTTTTAGTATTTGATAAAAAAATAAATGATAGTGATGTTGATCAGAATTCAAGAATTTGAACGTATTAAATTTCTTCTCTATATGTACAAGTATGCTTGCTTTCTTGCATTCACGAGACTTTTGAGGGATGGTGCATTTTATAGGCAAATTCATAGGTAACCATATTTACTCGATGAAAGGTATTCTAATTGTGCCCAAGGTCCTCAAACTTTGTTTGTTATAGTATATATATCCTAAGTTTTTTATACTCCATTTTACAAAATTTATAAATGATCAGAATTCATTTTTAAGTACGCATTTCAATGGATTCACATGTACTATTGTTCTATCAAATTATAAATTAAAACATTTATAAATTCTTCCCAAATGAAGCTAATAATTTTTTCTTCAAACCTCCATTAATTAGAGATGTTAATGAGTGAGATCAAGGATAGGGCGGCTATTATCCATCTCGTTGAGAATTTTCAAAAACTAGACGGGAATGGGGCGGTGTATTGTAGGTCGCTGGAAGGGGGGGGGGGGATCCTCATTGACTGGCCTCGTTTAACTAATTAATTATTTTTTAAAATATGATTTAAATCAAAATAATAATATAAAATAATTGGGAGCGGGATTGCAAGAAATTCGAGGCGGTGACAATGATTCCTATCACAACCACGTTCACTATTCGAGATGGGGATTCCATTCGAATTGGGACAATACGAGTAGATCAAGGACGTAAATTTTTGTCATACCTACCATTAATTAGCATATCTTATCGTCGATAACGGTTTTGAAGAATTATTCGATTTGCATGTTTTGGAATTGGGAACAAATTATCGTACTTTTTGTATTTATTATTTTTAAAAAAATATTATATGTATCTTTTTAATCTCTACCAATGGACAGATAGCAGAGACGAGATCTACTAAATAATGAAAGATTGAAGATTAAAATTCAACGCAAAAAGTTAAAGATATAATTCCTGCAAATGAGCAAACCTTGAGAACCTTGAGTGTTATTTTTTGGGGTGCAACCTGTAAAACTGTGGAGTGAATATAATTCTTTTATTATAATGCTAGGATCAGGTTTGCAAGAAAACGTGTCGCTCATCTCTATTCCACGGGAGGTTACCCAATTTATACGCTTTTTTATAAGGGCCTCTCAAATTAAAATTGTTTCATTTGACCACTCAATTTATATTTTTATTTCAATTTGAGCATTCCATCTTACAATTCGACCAAAACTAGTAGTCACTATCTCCCACGTCATCGACATAATGTGTGATCTAATTGTTGCTTGACATTAATTTGTCTGAAAATTGACAAGTAAATTAGTAGCAAAATCGTCACGAGATCAATGTTTTGTTAGCCATGTTAGATTAAATATTGATTTTGGTCACACATAATCGATATGGTCAAATGGAAACTATAAGTTAAGTGATCAAATTTAAACCTGTTGAAGTTATATAAACACGAAAGTGGGTGGGTCACCCATCAAAATTTTCTTGTTTCTTGTTTGAGAGAGAGAGAGAGAGAGAGAGAGATTTATTGTTTTGGTACTGCGGAGTTATTACATTTTGGTGAAGTTATTAATATCAGATTTAATTCGAAAAAAAAAAGTCATTCTCCGGCATCCACAATAGATACGTGGCAGAATCTGAGTGATGTTGCGATATTTAACCTTAGTACAAATTAAATACCGATACTTAGAAGCGAATTTGATCTCTTGCCTATAGTGAGCATTATAACTCCTACCCACTATGAGCAGGATATCAAATTTGTACTAGAAGATCATATATAGCCCTTGTTTTAAGTCTCATTTTATCATAAATCTATTTGTTTTAATCATACATTTGTCAATAAAATAATATGCATATAAATCGAAAACTTTTTCTTCATTTTAAATCACACATTCTTGAAAAATCACTATTTAAAAATGTATTTCTTTTCTCTGGAGTTGGGGCTCAAAACAAGGGTTATACTTAACTTTTTTGCTATTTGGGACTGACAATTTATATTCATATAAGTTTGAGTGCATATTTGTCAAAATTTATTCTTATAAGTACATTGAACTTTATTTTTATTTTGGAAAGATCTATAATTTTATATATTTTTTAATCATATATTCATTAATATCCATTGTTTATGTCATACAATTTCACAACACGCCTCAAGTCTTTTGAGTTCATATTTCGCCGTTGATTTGCCTTTTACAAAATCAGCTTTTATATACTTTTTAATCACTAAGGGGCTGTTCTCTTTGTGTTTCAATTATGTGTTTTGAGTTTTGAATTCATTTTGTGTTTTGTGTTTTGAGTGTTCATTTTGAGATTTTTGAAAATGTGTTCTTTTTGGCATTTTTAAAAATTGTTTTGAAAACGCCCAAAATGCGTTTTGAAAATTTTAACTTGATTATAACTGAAAACACCAAAAATGACAAATATATCGTTTTGGATTTTCTTTACAAATTTTTAACTTGTTTTCAAAAACGCGTTTTCGAAAATGGGAAAGAGAACGCGTTTTCCCTGTTTTGGAAAATCGAAAATAGAAAACGGTTTGAAAATGGTAAAGAGAACAGACCCTAATTTTCTTGCTCTTTCTTGACTGTTAACAGCAAAACTTTTGATAAAGTGGCAAGTCAAATGTTGCCCTCAAAAGAGTTAAAACCTCCATATGTACCATAGTCATGTCATGTTAAAAGAATCAAATAAAATTACACAATAAATTAGCATTAAGAAACTATAATGTTATCGGTTAAACGTTTGATATTGTACTACTGAAAGTAATATCATCAATTAGAACATCAAAAGCAAATAAAGACCACACGATTAAATTTTTTTCCATTTCAATACAAAAGCTACGTTTGCGTGATCATGTGTTCACTACAATGAAATTACAATATATTTCTTAACTCGTGTCTCTCTCTTTTTTCTCTTTATTGAGAAAAACACTCGTTCTAATATCTTTTATATGGAGAGGAAGTAATAGATTAGACTATTACTTAGAACAAATATTTTTAACGAACTTAAAAGGTACAACTCTTGGTTGGTTGGTTAATTCTATTCTATTTTTAGCGTGCACAACTCTTGTAGCGTTCACACTACCTACATATCATGTTGAAGAAGTCGTCATGAAATACATTTATTCTTTATTTGCATATTGTTTCGACTGAATTATAGTCATATAGAGAGAAGTCTTGACAACGTAATTACAATGATAGTTCTTAGATTTTGATCAACTAACTTATGGGTTACCTTTTGATGAGGACAGGACACAGTATATATCGTGATTGACACGTTATTTTTTAAGTAGGAGCCTAAATATTTTGCGTATTGAAAGGGAAACTAAAAAAATTGTTTAATCAACTCTTGTCACAAATTTCTTGATATCTTGTCACGCACCTAATAGTACAAGCTATTCCTCATCAGTAATTGATGTATATGCATTTGACTAAGATGTCAAGCCACTTTATCGGTGGAAATTTAGTTATTCTGAAATTTATTAATTTGCCGATTTTTCAGATAAAACATTATTTTTTAGAAAGTAAATCAAAACTTATTAGAGAAATAACTTTTATCCAAAATAAATTTCTACCTTCTAATTAATGAGTCATGAACTCACTTTTGGTACAATGAAATAATATTATATTGTACACTGCTTTAGGTCAAAATAAATGACGTGCTCAAACTTAAAGACTATTATTATAATATTTTATTTTTGATTGTCTTCAATAATTTTCGTATTTTTCTTCCTCTCCGTGCCTAATAGGGCACAAATTATTTTGCTCTCAAAGTAATATAGCTTGATTGGCCTATTAGGATTTGAATTTGACTTTATGTATCTTTTAGATCTCAAGTAATATAGCTTGATTGGCTTATTAGGGATTAAAATTGACTTTATGTATCTTTTAACTCAAAGTAGTATACGTTTCAAAGTAATTGGATTACACCTCTCGAAGATCCATTGTTTTGTTATTTTACTGATTCAGAATTTGACCAAAAAAAAAAAAAAAGCCGTTGCGGCTGCATATAGTGGTGGGGGAAGGGGCAAGTCTAGGCGCCCCAGGCCAATTAATTTTTAAATGAATTTCTTTATGAAATTTATTTCTAATAGAATTTTCTTTTCAATATATCAGTCTAGTATATATATAGAGAGAGAGCGTATTTGAAGGAGTATTTAGTCACAAATGAAGGTACAAGGAAGATAATCCCTTTTAGGGTAGTTGGCAGCCACCATTTAATTAAATTCCTTCATGTTTACCTCAACAAATAACAACAAAGTGAGCAAACATTTATCTGTCTCATACAATCTTAATGTGGATTTCATAAAATGATGTTCATAGGTAGGATGGGCCTCTATGGGGCTAAATTAGGCAACTGGTCGGCTAGGTCGATAGAGCATGATTATGAGGTGGTTGGGCTACCCTAGCCTTGGCACGGCCCATGGGTACTACATTTTTAAAAATAAAAAATAAAAACAAGTCGGTCTTGGCATGACACGAATGTGCCTTTACGTGTTTGGCCACCTCAAATTTGAATGTCCCAACACAATTTCACAATTAATTAGACGCATCCTCAACCTACTTATATAAAAGATTTTGAAAGTCGAGTCTTCAACTTAAATTTTAATAGATTCCATGAAAATTAGGCGCCCCACTAACTTACGGAATTGTAATGATATTGGAATAATTTCAATGAATTTCGTGCCCATTAATAGAAATATCACTCTTTAATATAAAGTCAATTTTTTATACTTTTGAGAAAAATAATAGAAATTCCATTGAATTATATAAGAAATAAAAAGATTAACAGTAAAAATCTCATTTCCCCTTCTGAAATTCAAAGTGGGAGAGAAGAAAATGATGAATTGAGTTTTCGTTCCTGTTGGGAGTTATGAATCCAATTTTTATTTTTGGGCCGCTAAAAATAAATAAATTGATCCATTCTATTACTGAAACTATTAACCATCTGAATGTCTTTAATCAAGAAATATATAGTACATATTTTGTACATAATTTTCAACACTAGGATGTAAATAATTTTATTTTCAGATTGAATTAATTTTCATTTGTTGATATTTATTTGCTTGATTTTATATATGGAAATTTTGTTCAATTTTCAAATGGAACTGGTTTTTCATTTGTTAGATATTTATTTACTTATTTTGTAGACTGTAATTTTGTTCAATTTTTTCAGATGGAAATAATTTTTAATTTATTGATATTTATTTGCTTGATTTTTTAGATTGATTAAACTAGTTAACTTGAATGACAAAGTTATAGGCTTTTTAGGGTGTTCTATTAAGAAGTAATTTCATTTTATAATAATGTTAACACATCTATTAAAATGCAATGAATCCATTGAAATATATAGAACAGAAATGTTTAAAATCTGATTAATATCTGGAATATTATTAATATTTATGAAATTTAGCTTTCGATGAGGATTAACATCATAATTTTTTAATAAATTTTGATAAAAATTGATAAAATTTATGGTTAAAAAATTGTGAATCCCATAAAATTTGTGATTAAAACTAATTATTGACTTTGATTTAGATTAAAATTTTCATATTAATTTCTATTAAACTGGGGCTTATAAGAATTTTTAAATCTTCTGAAAGTGCTGATTTAAAAAACTCTCCCAAAATTAAATTTGAACTAGTGTTAATAAGCTTCTAATTATTCACTACCTAGAAATTACTTTGCCCAATAAGTCTAAGAGTATGCTTGATTGACTTTATTTTTCATGAAAAATAATTCACCCAAATTCTTATTTTCTGGGTGTTTGATTACAAATTTTTCCATAGAATTATGCCATAAATGCTCGACCCACAAACACAATTTTGTTTAATTGCACAATACGACTTTGAAAAGGAGAAATACAACTTATTGAAACCTCAAAATCTAAGCCAATATATCTCCAATTTTTGCCAATACTAGCCCTAATCACTAGAAACAACAAGTTCACTGGAAACTACCAGCAACTATTGAATATCTCACTATTGTCACTGTTACGTACTTCTCCAATAACCAGTCTATTGAAAAGATTTCACAAAGTTATCGCAATCTAAACAATCCAAAAACTCGATTTACCAAGAAACAAGCTTTTGGTTCAAAATGCTTCCTTATGTCTCTAAATTATAGTATCTACCAAAATTTTGGACCTTTAGTTAAATCCTCTAGGACTATAGAGCATAAATCTCTTCCATCTCTCAATCTATCTAACAAAGAAAGACCACGGATAAATAAATATTTGCGAATAATCTCCAAGGTATGAGGACTTAAAGATAACTTCTAAAACATGAGTTGATTCCAATGGGCGAAGACTTGCGAAAGTTCTCCAAGATATGATCTGACGCCAAATAGAGGAGGATTTATAGCTAGCCTTGGAAGATATAATGGCAAGACTTATAAGCTAACCTCGAAGAAAGGCAAGACTTTTTAGCTAGCCACAAAAGATAGCCAACACAATAGTATTTACAGAAATTTCGGTTGCATCTCCCCTGTGATATGAACCAAACCAACCTGAGACAAATTCCGAAACATAACGTGCTACACATAATGGGAACCTCGTGCCCCTTCCAGATACTCAAAAAACGGAGTAAAATAATGATGATTCAACATAAGATAATGCGAGTCCATAGGCAAAAAAATAGGATTCCGATGAAGAATAAGGAAAAGCAATTTTGTTCCCATACATATTGCATCAATCAATTTGAAGATTACTAAATTAGATATTTTTTTTCTTTTATCACTACAATATAAAAGAGTCAAAGAATTGGGTGCCACATGTGACGATTTCCCATCATCCACATAATTCATTTTTTTTCGCCCGTCAACATCCCCCCCCACACGCAACTCACTGTCCTCTTTCTCAATTTTCTCACTCAACCAACCATACGTCTTTACTCCTCCATTCCCCTACAGTGACGTGTAAGATTTCTCATTTCTTCTTCTTCTATCTTTTGAATTTTTTTCTCCCTACGTTCTTCTCTCTACATGCTTGCTTTAATTTTCTCAAGAAATTTTCGTTTGATTAGAGATAGAGCATCAGTTGTGTATGGTTCTATGCAGAATAGTTGGGGAAATACTTTTGTTAAGCTGACTTACCTAGCTCGGGATTGGTCGGGGG